>JARYGA010030917.1:0-20891 GCA_030545235.1 Helianthus tuberosus
TTGTTAAAATGAGAAATGAGAAATGTTTTTGAAATGACTAAATGGATCATTAATTTGAAACCAATTTAATCATTTTAATTACAAGTGGTAAGCATAAAGTTAAATCTTAATGTTGGTTAGAGTTTGTGCAGATCCCCGTGTCGAAGCTTATGCAGAGTTAAAGCCAGGTTTCCGATTCAAAACCTGTGAAAATGCTATATCAGATTACGATCCCGGAACAACTTAAGGGGGAGTCTGTTAGCAAAGGGTAGTTTGAAGAGTGAAAGAGCTAGATTCAGATTTTGGAGAATAGCAGATAATGGTGTTTGAAGAGAAAGAGAGAGTTTGAAGGATGCTTCAGCGTCAAATATTTTGGAAAGCGTGAAGACTGATTAAGACTGAAGTTTTGATGTACTAAAGTCTCGTACTGAAGACTCCGTCAACATCCAAGGGGGAGACTGTTGGTGCATATGTCTGTTGACTCCGTCTTATATCGAGTCTTGGTTTCGTTGCAGATCTGAACAAGAATGATGTCATCATTCTTGATGATGACATCATACAAGTGACATCATATCTTACATCATAGATTAATAATAGATGCACACACGAAACAAAAATCTAATTTCGCATTAAAATATGTTGTAATTTCGTTTGAACCGTAAATTGTAATTCCGCTTGAAATGACTGTGTCATTTCAAACGATATTAGGTGGCCTATAAATAGGCTTGTTGTCTTCTCATTTCATACGGAATTACAGTTAGTGTCACGAAGTGCTGTCAAAATTCCGTCGTGTAATCAAGTTCATATTGAATGAGAAGCTAGTTTAAAGTACAACAAACTGTTTTCTACTCAATTCTTACTGATTCAAAGTTGTTTGATTGATTCCGCCTTTCAAACAGTGTGTATTGCTTCTGATTGACTCACTCGGCCGGTAAAACGATCCTACAATAATTGTGAGGGCCGTGAGAGCTCAGGTCAGAACTTCCGTTCAGCAGAGAGATGACGGCTTCGACTTTTGGTGTGTCCCCTTTAGAGGATCTTTTATTCAATAGCACATGATTAGCATTTTGCAATGTTTCATCATTTTTTATGCTGAGGGTGGCGCTATATATCAAGCAAGCGAAAAGTATTCTCCGGGGACTAGGCCATTGCTTCTGCAAAATCAGAAGTCCCGGGATAATACCCCAGATATCACTGAGCATAAAGACCTTGTATCTCAGAAAGAGGGGTCCTTCAAACAAGATTTCGGGGGTTACCCATATACCCGAGAGATGTTCCCCACGATATAAGTAAGTTTGAATTTAGGTTTATATCTCGTCACAATTTACTAAATGTGCAAAAACCTACTTGCACATCATCAGTGAGACCGTTTATCACAATTTAACTTTCCATTTCTTTAGCATGCAGTGATCGTCCACTGATGTACTATCATTTCCTCTTTTATACAACAAAACTCATTTTTGATTTTATCATGTTTTTGTCTTTTTCAAATTTTCAAATGTTTTTGGATTTTCTGAAATTTTTACTCCCCTTAAAATGCAAACACATTTAAGGAAATTTGAAAACAAACTATACAAGTAAGTTGACAACCGATATCGAATCACTTCAATTCGCCATCCACTTGGCATAAACAATCAGAACTCCCCCTTTCAACAAACTATTTTCTCATAATGATTTCAAAACACTTAAGTTTGTTTTAACCAAAATGATTTTTCCGGAAAATAAGTTTTGTTGGGGTTACCACTTGTAAGTTAGGGTTTATCATATTGTTTTTCTCAATCATTTATAGAAAATCAAGTACAACTTAATGTCCCTGATTTACCACTTGTAAGTCGAAATCACTTTCGTGAATTTCTCAAGAAAGATGCCGATTCCTGCTCCACACTTACCAACCTGGGAGCTCCGGCAAGTCCGGATTTTTACTTATGAAAAACAGACATCCAAGCTTCACCAAACTTGGATGTTTCTTCCTCAACTTCGCTTGGGTAAAAACTTGCTTTCTTTGTTTCATAAAAGTCCGTTACCCCTTTCACCTTACCCTCGACCATTTTTACAAAAATCTTTTTCACATTTCCATTAAATGCTTTCTCAACATCAAATTTTTTCTTCTCAGAATAGAACTGATTTGAGATCTCAACTTTCCCAAATTTTGATTTAAAATTTTCAGCCCTCAATGGTGGAAAATGAACCTCATCCATTGGCGGAACTGATGTTTCTATTTTTAGCTCAGATTGTGGCTCCTCTGACTTTGCGGAATCAGATTCATCGCCATTTTTCACATCAAACTTTTTAACATCCTCATGAACTTTCTTAACAACCCACTTTTGTTTGTCAGGATTCACACTTCTCCTGTAAAAATGTGTCTTTGAACACTCACCAACTTCATATATTGAGTTTTCAAAAATTTTGAATTTTTCAGTTGGTGGTTCAAATTCCTCAACAACCTTTTCTTTGAGTTTTAAAGAGACTTCCTGTTTTGTTTTTGCAGCTTGAGAACAGTTCCATGCAATGTGACTAACTTCATTGCATTTGTAACAGGTTCTTGTTTCTTTTTTCTGATAAGCTGCATTTCTCTTCTTTTCAGCAAGAAACTCCTGGTTTGATTGTCTCCAGAATGGTTTCTTCTGTTCTTCCTCAGCGCTTCCTCCTGAAACAAATTTCATTTTTGATTTAAAATCTCGAACATATTTTTCATTTTTATAATTTTCTGGTGGAATAAATCCAAGACCTTTCTTTTTGAAATTACCGTTATGGTTTGATTTCTTTTGAAAACCAGAACCAGAACCGTAACCTTTTTTCTTGTTTAAACGTTGTTGAACTCTTGAAGTGTATTTTTTAGGTTTTTCAGTAAGATTTAAATCTTTTATTTCAGAAATATTAATTTCTGTCATTTTGAAAACCTTTTTGATCATTTCAAAATTAACACTTCTTATTGGAAATTCTTCATCAGAATATAATTTGTCTGAATCAATCAATGTATATGCCACTTTGATTGCTTCGTCATTCAAATTAGATTTTGATAACAGGAATTCTTTATTGTAAACCCGTTTAACCGACGACTTTGAATTGTTGACCGACGAACTCGAACTTTTGATGGACGAACTTGAACACCCAGACTCGGACTTTGACTTAGACTTTAACTCCGACTCCTCATCTGTATCCAACACCTGATCAACCACCTTTTTTATTAACTCGGACTCATGATCAGTATCAGACGATGTAAAAACGACGTCAATGTTTTCTGGTAATTCATCGGTTATATCTGACTTTAACTTTATATTGACTACCTTTTCGACTTACTCGTCATTCGATTTTCTAGGAGAATACCCTTCCCAAATCGGAGGCGGACACTTGTTATAACTAACACTAGGTTTCTTACCAGTATCCTTCTTCTTTGGATTCTCATCTTTAAATGCTTCAAAACCTGCAACAGTTGGATAAATTCGGTCAATGAGATAATCAGAACTAGAATAACACTGTAATAAACGTTTGATTCTCTCATTCTCTATCTTTTCATTTTCCAACTCCCGCTGCAACTTTGCACACTCTTCAATGTAATGATTTATCGCCTTTTGCTTTGTCATCATCACAGCATTCATCATTGTCAACGCATCTTCTCTTTCTGAATTTGTCCTTTGAAGATCTGTGACTGTTCTGTTTAGCACATTATAAGACTCTTTCACGTAGTTGAGATTGAACAATAATTGTTCTTTCATCTTTTCTTGCTCGCTCAGTTTCTCATCTTTTTCTGCACATTGCTTGCAAGATTCTAAACACTTTAAGCAAGGCTTGATGGCTTCCACAATCTTTTCAACTTCGATGACCTTCTCAGTTTTAACTTCTTTTTCAACTTCAATCACCTTTTCTATTTCAACTATCTCCTCAGCAACAATTTTAACCTCTTCATTTCGAACAGTCTCTTCTTTTTTATCAACACTTTCACACTTCATTTTCTTTTGTTCTTTTGCTGCTCGTCTCTCCTTCAGCTTCTTCAAGCGAACTGCAAAATAAAATTGAAAACTTTTAGGAGATAGATGAGTTTTTGCAACATTAATATGTCTTTCTTCCTCATCATCACCACTGTCATCAGTTGATGATTAATCAAAATCTATTTTCTTCTCAGAACTCTCTTCTGAAGAACTAGAATCAGATGGTGTTTGATCAAAATTTAATGTCTTTTCAGAACTATCATCTGAAGAACCAGAATCAGATGATGTTTGATCAACAACAGTTGCTTCTTCTGAGCTTTCATCGGATGAAACAGATTCTTCTTCTTGATTCTTCTCATGAACACCAATCGCTTTCATCCATTCTGTAAAAAAATTGGGTTCTTGAACTATCTTTGCAATGAAAGCTTTAAAATTCCCATTCTCATATGCAAATCTATCCCAGCTGAACCCTTCAGGTAACTTTTCATCATCTTGGTTTATTAAACATGCTTTACTATCAGCTGATATATATTTGTCCCAACTGAAACCTGGAGCCATTTTCTCATCGTCTTGATTAATGATACCATAATAAGCTTTCTTATTTGCATCTTCAATCATCTTCCCATGAGCAGTTTGTGTTTCTTTTTGTTGATATGGTTGGTGAGCAACTTGTTGATATATGGCTTTCCGATAGTAGTCATCTTTTCCAAAAGGATTCTTTACTCCACTCGCTTCCTGATTTTTGCATTCTCTTTTGAAGTGACCTTTCTCCCTGCATCGAAAACAAGTAACTTTAGATTTATCAAAACCCAAAGTAGACATATGTGCATCCAGAAAATCATTTCTCCCTGTTATCATTTTAAACTTTTCTGCTCTCCTCAAGACACTAGCTAGACACCATTTGATGTCCATGAGCTCCGTCTCTTCAGCGTCTATCTGATCGTAATCCTCTTTCGTCAGCATAGGATTTCCGATCCTCCCTGCAACCAAACCTTCATAGGATTGTAGCACCATTGCAAGTAACGCCATGTGATCTTTTGCAATTTCTTCAGAAAAACTTTGACCATCTGGAAGATTCAATGCAATGTTGCACTGTATTACACAACCATTTCCACTTTTTGAACTTTGAGAATGAAAGCTTGAAGTTAAATTATTTGGATCAACACTTGGATATGAAGAAAATCCACTGCTGCTATTTGGACTTTGTTCAACAGTTCCAGATGAGTTTCCAGCACTAAAAGCAGTTTGAATTTTCGGACTCTTTTCAACCTCTTGAACATTTCCTTTGTAATACATTTTCACATCTTGTTGATTACTCGGATTATTCATCCTTGCAATCTTTTGCTGTTCAAGATCTTGACCCTCAATCTTCTCGATGAACTGAGAAATAGTCAAACCATCATATACTCCGGTGTTCTTTAAAATCATCAAAAATGTACCCCATTCTTTCTGAGGTAAAGCATCAGCTAATTTGTCAACCCATTCCTCTCGTTTTTTGGTTATGCTTAACAACGACATAGAACGCACTAAGTGACAATATCTTTCAATCAGTTTCTTTGTATCTTCCCCTGGCAAACTTGTGAATAGATCAAATTCTTTCTTAAGCAGTGCCTTTTTACTTTTGATCATTTTCTCACTTCCCTCAAACTTGATTTTAAGAGCATCCCAAATTGATTTTGAAGTTTTGTCATGTTGAAGCAATATAAAGATATCTTCTTTAATAGCTTGCTGAAGTAGACTAATCATCATCTTTTCAGCTCTGTACATGTCTCGTTCTTTATCAGTAAATTCAGAGATTTCTTTCTCAACTTGCAGATCAGTACGTGGTAGAACATACTTCTTCAAAATACACTCCCAAGATCTCAAATGGTTTGCTTGAACCCAGTTTTCAAACCGATCTTTCCAACCATAATACTCCTCAATGCTCATTAACTTCGGGGGTTTTTGCGTAGTTCCAGTCTCATTTTCTAAGTTCATGTTTTGAGCAATGGTAGCCGGAATAGTCGGAGATGTTGCAAATGCGTTGTAAAATTCTTCACTCAAGATTCGGTAAACTTTTTCACAAAACAGGTACTTATACAGAACAAACCCACATGATCTATCAGATACTAATTCAAATATTCAGATACTGATCATTATTTATCAAATATTCATTTGTTCATTAATACAAGAGTATATTCTGATACTGATCATGAGTCCGAGTTAATAAAAAAGTGGTCGATCAGGTGTTGGATACAGATGAGGAGTCGGAGTTAAAGTCCAAGTCAAAGTCCGAGTCTGGGTGTTCAAGTTCGTCTGTTAAAAGTTCGAGTTCGTCGGTCAACAATTCAAAGTCGTCGGTTAAACGGGTTTACAATAAAGAATTCCTGTTATCAAAATCTAATTTGAATGATGAAGCAATCAAAGTGGCATATAAATTGATTTATTCAGACAAATTATATTCTGATGAGGAATTCCCAATAAGAAGTGTTAATTTTGAAAAGATCAAAAAGGTTTTCAAAATGACAGAAATTAATATTTCTGAAATAAAAGATTTAAATCTTACTGAAAAACCTAAAAAATACATTTCAAGAGTTCAACAACGATTAAACAAGAAAAAGGGTTACAGTTCTGGTTCTAGTTTTCAAAAGAAACCAAAACATAATGGTAATTTCAAAAAGAAAGGATTAGGATTTATTCCACTAGAAAATTACAAAAATGAGAAATATGTTCGAGATTTTAAATCAAAAATGAAATTTGTTTCAGGAGAAAGCGCTGAGGAAGAACAGAAGAAACCATTCTGGAGACAATCAAACCAGGAGTTTCTTGCTGAAAAGAAGAGAAATGCAGCTTATCAGAAGAAAGAAACCAGAACCTGTTACAAATGCAATGAAGCTGGTCACATTGCATGGAACTGTTCTCAAGCATCAAAAACAAAACAGGAAGTCTCTAAAAAAGTTAAAGAGAAAGTTGTTGAGAAAAATGAACCACCAACTGAAAAATTCAAAGTTTTTGAAAATTCAACATATGAAGTTGGTGAATGTTCAAAGAGATTTTACAGGAGAAGTGTGAATCCTGACAAACAAAAGTGGGTTGTTAAGAAGGTTAATGAGGATGTTAAAAAGTTTTATGAGAAACTTGGCGATGAATCTGATTCCACAAAGTCAGAGGAGCCACAAGCTGAGCTAAAAATAGAAACATCAGTTCTGCCAATAGATGAGGTTAATTTTCCACCATTGAGGGCTGAAAATTTTAAATCAAAAATTGGGAAAGTTGAAATCTCGAATCAATTCTATTATGAAAAGAAAGAATTTGATGTCGAAAAAGCTTTTAATGGAAATGTTAAAAAGATTTTTGGGAAAATGGTTGAGGGAAAAGCCAAAGGGGTAAAGGAATTTTATGAAACTAAGAAGGCAACTTATTCAGGTGAAGTTGAAGAAGAAACATCCAAGTTTGGTGAAGCTTGGATGTCTGTTTTCCACAAGTAAAAATCCGGACTTGCCGGAGCTCCCAGGTTGGTAAGTGTGGAGCAGGAATCGGCATCTTTCTTGAGAAATTCACGAAAGTGATTTCGTCTTACAAGTGGTAAATCAGGGACATTAAGTTGTACTTGATTTTTCTACAAATGATTGAGAAAAACAATATGATGAACCCTAAATTACAAGTGGTAACCCCAACAAAACTTATTTTCCGGAAAAATCATTTTGGTTAAAACAAACTTAAGTGTTTTGAAATCATAATGAGAAAATAGTTTGTTGTAAGGGGGAGTTCTGATTGTTTATGCCAAGTGGATGGCGAATTGAAGCGATTCGACATCGGTTGTAAATTTGCTTGTATAGTTTGTTTTCAAATTTCCTTAAATGTGTTTGCATTTTAGGGGGAGTAAAAATTTCAGAAAATCCAAAAACATTAGAAAATTTGAAAAAGTCAAAAACATGATAAAATAAAAAAAATGAGTTTTGTTGTATAAAAGAGGAAATGATAGTACATCAGTGGACAATCACAACATGCTAAAGATTTGGAAAGTCAAAATGTGATAAACGGTCTCACTGATGATGTGCCAGTAGGTTTTTGCATATTTAGTAGATTGTGTCAAGATATAAACCTAAAATTCAAACTTGCTTATATCGTGGGGAACATCTCTCGGATATATGGGTAACCCCCGAAATCTTGTTTGAAAGGTCCCTCTTTCCGAGATACTAGGTCTTTATACTCAGTGATATCTGGGGTATTATCCCGGGACTTCTGATTTTGCGGAAGCAATGGCCTAGTCCCCAGAGAATACTTTACGCTTGCTTGAAATATAGCGCCGCCCTCAGCATAAAATGATGAGACAATAAAATTGCTAATCAATGCTGTTGTAAAAAAAGATCCTCTAAAGGGGACCCACCAGAAGCCGTCATCTCTCTGCTGAACGGAAGTTCTGACCTGAGCTCTCACGGTTCTTCGCAATTTAACCCCTTACAAATATCATCTAGGTATACTCACCTGTAAGACTGAATATTGGGATCTGGATACGGGAGTATATTCTGAGGTGGGACACGCGAATAAGTTTAAGTACTTAAAACACTTATCTCGTATCTCGAAACAGTTGAACTTTGTGTGAAAATTTAAGTGGACCAGTATACTGACAATCTAAGTGAATCGTTTAAAACTTAAAATGATTAAAGCTTAACGGTGTTGGTGATTTGTCTCATAAACTGATATGATCCTCTTACACAAACTCACAAAAATAGTATCTGTAAATATTTCTTTACTGCATTTCTTTTCATTAAAAAAATCCAAAAAGATTTTTAGTGTGTTTTAGCATAAAATTTTGAAAAATCCAAAAAGATTTTCGACAACTGATATTGAAAAGCTGATTTTCAAAATTCCTAGTGCTAAACATGATGAGAATGTGGTGAAGGGGAGTCTGTGTAGATAAATTTGTAAATTGTTAAAATTGTGAAATTTACTTTTGGGTAGAGAATGTGCAGGATATCTGAGTGATAGATAGCCAGGTTCCGATGCCTGAGGACTTTGTGATTTCAACAAGCCAGGCTGCGATCCCAGCAAATCGAAAGAGGGAGTCTGAAGACATCCGAGAAGATAAGATTGTTCGAGGAGAGTCTGTTGGTGCTGGAAAAGAGTTCGAGCAGACTGATAAAGACTGAAGACGTTGAAGACTCGACACTTAAGACTCGTCAACATTCGAGGGGGAGTCTGTTGGTGCATGCGTCTGTCGACTTCATCTTGTATCGAGTCTTGCATTGCTCAGGGCACGAAGTTTAAGAATTCAAGTTTACAAAGTGATTTCGCTTGAAGATGCTTATTTCGCTTGAAACACTTGATTTCGCTTGAACTGCTGATTTCGCTCGAGATGTTGATTTCGCTTGTAATGTGATTCTGCTTGGGTCTGTTCAAACGGAATCAGAAATCTATAAATAGAGGATAGGTTGTGTCATTTGGAGAGGAATTAGAGAAGAGTGTTTCCGACGGCGGAGCGCTGTCGAAGTGTCTACAAACTTGTAATCTCTCAGAAATCAATCAAAAGACAGTTATTAGTGATATCTTGCTGAATTCAACTCATTATGTCTGTTTCCGCCTTTCATTTTGAGTAGAACACCTCTGATCGACTCATTTCGGGTTAGCAAACGTTCCTACAAGTGGTATCAGAATATACTGATCATGAATATTTGTATTATTTGAAAAATGAGTTATTCATGATTAAGTTTAAGTGCTTAATATCAAAAGAAGGTTGTTGAGACTATGCTTGTTGATGAATCAGAAGCTGAAGCTGAAGTTAATGTTGAAGGAGATGTTTGTTTGTCTCCTGAATCTGCAAAGTTGTTGAAATCTCTTACTAATTATAATGCTGAACCAGAGAAAGTAGCTGGTATTGAAGAAGGTGACGATGTAGATAAAAGTACAACAAGCTCATCAAGTTCGTCTGATGAAGAAATTGATGAAATTGAACGTGCTAAAAGAGTTCAAGAAGAAATCAAGAAGGAAAAACAGCTTAAAAGAAAAAGAAGAAAGGAGAAAGATGATGATGAGTATACTCCTTCACAAGAAGATGTTCAAACGCCACCTACTTCTGGAGGTAAAAAGAAAGCAACTACAAGGAAACGTGTTTCCTCAGAAACGGAAATGAAAATGATAGACAAACGGATATTCATTTCCTCAACGGATAATCTTCATAAACGAAAATGAACAAACGGAGTCATTTTCAACGGTTGTTTCCTCAGGTTCGGAAATGAAGGATTAAACAACGGATATTCATTTCCCTCGACGGATACTCTTCAGAACGAAAATGCACAAACGGAGTCATTTTCCTCAACGGGTATTCTTCAGAATTGGAAACGAAGGATAAACGGATATTCATTTCCTCAACGGATATTCTTCAGAAGTGAAAAAATGAATAGCTAGTTCATTTTTCCTCAACGGATACTTCATCAGAATTGGAAATGAATAGGATTAACTTCTCGGTACATGACAAAGCTCGCTGTGGTTTCTGTGCACTAAATTCCATAATTATGTATGCATCCATAATTACGTAATTCCTTGCATAGTCCGCACAGTTTGTCTTGTAATGTTCATAAGCACATAATCACATAGTTGTTTAATTGTTATTACCTTGTTATTGATTGCTATTAACTTGGCACCTCGTACTTCGTTTCTCTTGGAAGAAACGGGTACTTAGGATTTTTGTGAAAAACGCAAAAGATCATACAATGGAAGAAATTTGGGAGTAGTCTGTTTTTCAAGGAATGCGGTTCCTTGATTGTCGGTATTGTAGGGGATATGTTGTTTATACATACAATCACATAAATACATTGCAATGTAAATAAAAGATTTATTTATAAACAACGATAACAACTGTTTCTTGGATCTCGACAACAAAAGAAAATAATACATAAGACGTGATTATTTCTAAACGATGTTGTCTTCTGGTTGATCATATGCTCATCCCTGCGCTGGATTTGCATTAGCAAGCCTTGGGCAATTCCTACGAAAATGGCCCATCTCGCCACAGTTGTAGCAAGATCCCGGTGGAAAACGAGCTTGAGCAGGATTGTTGCCAGCTTGATTTGGTGCAGCTGCGGTTGGGCAAACCCTAGCTGTATGACCTATAAGTCCGCAAACTTGGCATGTGCGGCACTTCACCCCAGCATGATGATGTAGGCCACATTGGTTGCACAAAGGTGCAGTTCCATTGTAGGGTTTCCTGGCAGGGGGTTGAGCTGGTTGGTTGAGGACGGCTTGATCATTGTGAGCGACCACAGCGTAGTTCTGAGAAGCCTTTCGCTTCTTTGGCCTCTTAGGGGATCCAGTCTGTTCATCCATGGTCTTTGATTCCTCGATTGGGTTCGGTTCCTCGGCCGGTTTCTTGTCACCTTTTCGGAAAAGTTTACCTTTCCTGATCTTTGATTCAGTCAAGGTTGCAGATAGCTCAATGGCCTGTCTAACTGTAGTAGGGTTGCTTCCAGTCACAATGTCTTGTATTGAGTCAGGGAGACCATCAATGTACTTTTCGATTGCCTTATCCAAAGGCGTGACCATGTTTGGGCATAACAGACTTAACTCCTCATAACGGTCCGTGTAGGCTCGATGCTCACCGCTGTCTTGCTCAAGATTGTCGAATTCCCTTTCCAAGGCCCTGATCTCATGACGAGGACATAATTCCTTCATCATAAGGGCTCTAAGTTCAGCCCATGTCTGTGCTAAAGCAACTTCTGCACCACGATCTCTCATAACCCCATTCCACCACGTAAGGGATCTCTTCTGGAACACACTCGAAGCAAACTCGACCTTGCGATTGTCAGGACACTGCACATGGCGGAAAGTATTCTCAATGCTCTCGAACCATTGAAGAAGCCCAGTCGCTCCCTCAGAACCGCTAAACTTGAGTGGTTTCGCCGAGTTAAAACTCTTGAAATTGCATGGACCATTGTTGTTGTTGTTGGCTTGATTCCATTGAGCAAAGAGGTTTGGGAATTGAGCAGCCATTTGTTGTGCAATGATTTCTGCCAGTTCGGCAGTCGCTATCTGGTTTTCGCGTCGAGGAGGCATTCTAAAAGAGGAAACATGAAAGGAAACGAGTGAGAGAATTAGACGAAAAGAATGAGATGAAACAAATCTGATGAAAGCAAGGGTAGTGGTCATTTGTTTGTTACCACGAGGTAAACAAACGACACACAGTGACTAATCAAAGTAAATGGGTCAAAAATAATGTATCGCGAAGACATGCTCGCCTATAAGTGAACACTCATCCCAAGAATTCCCAGGTAAGCACAACTGGTCTCGCGTCTTATGAGATGTATACGAAGTGCTTGCCTAGACAGAAAACCAAGAATACAGGCATTCACCCTTCCAGTTTGCACGTGTTCACATTATTTAAAACCCAAAACCTTGACGAGATTTTGAAAATTCAAAGGGGTTCAAAACCATATAACAGAGGGTTCAAAACCTTACAATAGAGGGTTCAAAACCTTGTAATCAATCATCCTAGAACAGATGATTAGTTTTCAAAGCGGTTTTGAAATTTATATTCTTGTTATGGTAGTCGCCTAAGGATAGGTGACGGTATTGTTTTATGACTAAACGCAAGTAAACTCGCGTTAGGGTCCTAAGAAGGTTATAGACTAGGTCAAAGTATTACTAATAACCTAATTCCCTATAACCATGAGCTCTGATACCATCTTTTCTGTCACACCCCGACCACGTAGAACATACAAAACGTGGCGGAAACATCGGGGAGTGTTGTAACAGAATTAATGTTTCACAACCATGGAAATTAAAGTTCGTGTTATTAATCAACCATCCAAGTTTACATTGTTTTAAGCAAGAAACCCAGAGTACATAACATAAATTAACTAGTTCTTGTCTCGTTTTAAGTCACTAAGGCACAGGTCCGCCTAAGTATGTCTTGATAAGTCCTATGCATCATCTCCTGAAAACACATGTGAAAATAGGTACGTCAGCATAAAAATGCCTGTGAGATACATAGGTTTTGTGAAAATAAGATTCATGACTTATGTTTGAGAAAATGTTTAGTCATGAACCTTGTAATTTGCTTTGTCTTGTAAATCATTTGAAAAACGATAAGATCAAATGATATGTATAAATAAATGTCAGGTTAAATGAATAACCATGTAAAATGTGTTTGTGTAAAATAAGTTGTTTGTAAATCAATGTCTTGTAAAAAGTATGTTACTTGTATAAAATGTTCTATGTCTCAAACTGAAATGATTCAAATAACGGTACGATATGTAATACCATACAAGCACTTATATATAGGAAGTACCAGCGGCGTATCCACCATGCTTGTATCATATTACACACGCATCGTTACTTAATCACTTAATCAAACCAAACCACCAAAGTAATGTTTAACAATTGTAGAAATGTTTATGTAATGTCAATTGTCTATTGTCAAATGTAAAACATGTCAACAGATACAAATGGTTCACATGGTTCACAGATACAAACGGTTCACAGATACACACGGTTCACAGATACAAACGGTTCACATAGTCAAATGATTACAACGGTTCAAAATGTAGTATAATGTGTTCATATGCTGGATGAGCATATGCAACAGAAATGCAATGTAAAACAATGTACTAAGTATGCACACAGTGGACATACATAACATGAAATGTAATGTAAAACGATGTACTAAGTACGCACACAATGGGCATACATAGCATGAAATGTAATGAAATCATGTGCTATAATGTACTAACGAACATAGCAGGTATATGATGTGAAAACATGAAAAGCACGAAAGTAACAAGTAGGCACATGTGTTCCACCCCAAAACGTTTGGAAAACAGTAAAAGAGGGGTCTATGTACTCACTTGAGATTGCTCAGATGTATAAAGATAACCACCAAGTAATGCTAGAGATCTCGGAATATCAAACGGCACCTAATATAGGTAACTACATTAATAAACCGGACCTAAATCGGAAGATCGGATAGAATGAGGGCTCGTAAACCAAATGAGTATGGGAACTCATGTAGTATGGTTTAATAAAGCCTACATACTAAATGAAACCTAACCTAAGTGCTTGTGACCCATTACGACCCGTTTAGGTAGCTTATGCTACTTTAACGCGTCGTTCGCGTGAAACGCGTTCGGACCGCCTAACTAGTCCTATGACAAGTAATATATGCCTTAACATGTCTAATATGGTTGTCAAATCAGTTTAGATGTCAAAAGTTATGTTACATATCTTTAAAATGAATTTTGGCATCAACGGGGTATTTTGGTAATTTACCTAAGGCATATAAACTACCTATCATACAACTACTTAAACGAAGCGACCATAAGGTATAACCTCGTAAGGTTATTCCCTATATACTATGGTCACCTAATGTGTTTGGTCGGATCCTAATGATCGACCAAACGGGTCGGGTTCGAAAGTATAAGCGATTGTTTAGATCGCTTACCTTACGACCCTATATAAGCACTAAACTAAAAGTGACGAGTTAAGCATGTTAAAACATGCTTAACTAAGTTTAGAAAATAGGTTTGGTATCACAACAAACGGTTGTGATACCTAAGAGTAGTTTGGTTACAAAATACGCAAGAATACGTATTCTGCCCGAAACTACGGCTCGTCACTGAGCCTAGATAACGTGGTAATCAGTAGGTATAGTCACTAGGGACTATAACCATCGTGATCACGCTCACGTTATGAAGTTCAAACGAACTTCGCATCGACCATAAACTGGTCAATGCAGAAAGTCAAACAAAGTTTGACTTTCGGACTCGAAAGCGATAAAAGAACGAAAGAATACTTACGAAAGGTCCCCGAATGCTAATCAAGATCAAAATAGCTCAGGTATGAAACAAAGGTTTCAACTTAGAGCACAAATGATCAGATTCTTGTGAGAAATGTGTGCAAATGTGATGGGTATTTATAGATTTCAGGTAACCGTTAAGATCGTTTCATGAAAACCGTGCTCGAATCTCATGCGTACATTTGTCAAAATGTTATGGTTACTGAAAATGGCCTATTAAGAGCTGAAAGGGCAAGTTTAGAACTTGTGGTTGTGGTTTAATCAGCTGATAATCTGCTGACTGTTTGATATTATCTGTTCTGGCACAGGCTAGCGCACCGCTACTTAATAAGTGTAGCGCACCGCTAAGCTTAAGTTTGGCAGATTTACGCTTTTGGTCCCTGTCATGCATTCAGCCCATTTTCGACACGTTTAAGGCCCGTTAACCCCATTTCAAAGCTCTAAAATGAAGTTAAAGTATAGGGAACTTAAAATGTGTTCAAAAATATCTCGGATGTCGGTTCGTTTAGCCGTACGGTTGCGATGTTCGGTTAATTACGACGGAATGCGCACAAGCGCGAAAAAACGATCCAAATGACGCGACGAACGGATTTTTCTTATGGCGAACACTAAAATATAATATAGTCATGCTTACATAAATTTTTGGATGTCCGGAAGTATTCAGAACGTAAGTTATGCGCGAAAATGCAAACTTGTGCACTTTTTGACACTTTTAGTCCCTGAATGACCCAAAAGTTTATTTTAGCATACCGAACTCCTCAAAGCCTATTTCTAAGCTATGTAAAGGATATTTAAGGTATGTTTAACTTATGGTCATGTTCTGGAATGTTCGTTACAGTTCAAATTGGCATACTTTCGCAGTTTGTCAAGTTTAGTCCCTGTAGTCGAATTAACTTGTTTTTGCAATACCAAAGACTTCAAAACTTATTTCTAAGTTATGTAAAGGTTATTTAAGGTATGTTAAATATATGTCACTATTCCAGAGCGTTCGTTGCATTAAACTTGTTATATTTACGCATCAGTACGCGTATAACCTTCCAGAAAGCGATAAAGAGTTTGAAATCGAACAAGAATTGATATGTGTAAACGATACACATATTTTTAACAAATCCCAAGTATGAAATACAATATTTCATTGGTTGGGCATTTATTTGATGGTCTCAGTGACACAGGTGTCACAGTCTCCCCTACTTTAGGAAATTTCATCCCGAAATTTATTCGTAGGAGTCTATTTGTGACTTTGTGTCAGATAACCACCCGAGATATGTAAAGCATAATCCTGTCATTTCCTTAACGGACATTCTTCAGAACGAAAATGAACAAAACGGAGTCATTTTCCTCAACGAGTATTCTTCAGAAGCGGAAATGAAGGAATAAACAAATGGGGATTCATTTCCTTAACGGACAATCTTCAGAAACGAAAATGAACAAACCGGAGTCATTTTCAACAGATGCTTCCTCAGAAACGGAAATGAAAATGATAGACAAACGGATATTCATTTCCTCAACGGACAAATCTTCAGAAACGAAAATGAACAAACGGAGTCATTTTCAACGGTTGCTTCCTCAGAAACGGAAATGAAAATGATAGACAAACGGATATTCATTTCCTCAACGGATAATCTTCATAAACGAAAATGAACAAACGGAGTCATTTTCAACGGTTGTTTCCTCAGGTTCGGAAATGAAGGATTAAACAACGGATATTCATTTCCCTCGACGGATACTCTTCAGAACGAAAATGCACAAACGGAGTCATTTTCCTCAACGGGTATTCTTCAGAATTGGAAACGAAGGATAAACGGATATTCATTTCCTCAACGGATATTCTTCAGAAGTGAAAAAATGAATAGCTAGTTCATTTTTCCTCAACGGATACTTCATCAGAATTGGAAATGAATAGGATTAACTTCTCGGTACATGACAAAGCTCGCTGTGGTTTCTGTGCACTAAATTCCATAATTATGTATGCATCCATAATTACGTAATTCCTTGCATAGTCCGCACAGTTTGTCTTGTAATGTTCATAAGCACATAATCACATAGTTGTTTAATTGTTATTACCTTGTTATTGATTGCTATTAACTTGGCACCTCGTACTTCGTTTCTCTTGGAAGAAACGGGTACTTAGGATTTTTGTGAAAAACGCAAAAGATCATACAATGGAAGAAATTTGGGAGTAGTCTGTTTTTCAAGGAATGCGGTTCCTTGATTGTCGGTATTGTAGGGGATATGTTGTTTATACATACAATCACATAAATACATTGCAATGTAAATAAAAGATTTATTTATAAACAACGATAACAACTGTTTCTTGGATCTCGACAACAAAAGAAAATAATACATAAGACGTGATTATTTCTAAACGATGTTGTCTTCTGGTTGATCATATGCTCATCCCTGAGCTGGATTTGCATTAGCAAGCCTTGGGCAATTCCTACGAAAATGTCCCATCTCGCCACAGTTGTAGCAAGATCCCGGTGGAAAACGAGCTTGAGCAGGATTGTTGCCAGCTTGATTTGGTGCAGCTGCGGTTGGGCAAACCCTAGCTGTATGACCTATAAGTCCGCAAACTTGGCATGTGCGGCACTTCACCCCAGCATGATGATGTAGGCCACATTGGTTGCACAAAGGTGCAGTTCCATTGTAGGGTTTCCTGGCAGGGGGTTGAGCTGGTTGGTTGAGGACGGCTTGATCATTGTGAGCGACCACAGCGTAGTTCTGAGAAGCCTTTCGCTTCTTTGGCCTCTTAGGGGATCCAGTCTGTTCATCCATGGTCTTTGATTCCTCGATTGGGTTCGGTTCCTCGGCCGGTTTCTTGTCACCTTTTCGGAAAAGTTTACCTTTCCTGATCTTTGATTCAGTCAAGGTTGCAGATAGCTCAATGGCCTGTCTAACTGTAGTAGGGTTGCTTCCAGTCACAATGTCTTGTATTGAGTCAGGGAGACCATCAATGTACTTTTCGATTGCCTTATCCAAAGGCGTGACCATGTTTGGGCATAACAGACTTAACTCCTCATAACGGTCCGTGTAGGCTCGATGCTCACCGCTGTCTTGCTCAAGATTGTCGAATTCCCTTTCCAAGGCCCTGATCTCATGACGAGGACATAATTCCTTCATCATAAGGGCTCTAAGTTCAGCCCATGTCTGTGCTAAAGCAACTTCTGCACCACGATCTCTCATAACCCCATTCCACCACGTAAGGGATCTCTTCTGGAACACACTCGAAGCAAACTCGACCTTGCGATTGTCAGGACACTGCACATGGCGGAAAGTATTCTCAATGCTCTCGAACCATTGAAGAAGCCCAGTCGCTCCCTCAGAACCGCTAAACTTGAGTGGTTTCGCCGAGTTAAAACTCTTGAAATTGCATGGACCATTGTTGTTGTTGTTGGCTTGATTCCATTGAGCAAAGAGGTTTGGGAATTGAGCAGCCATTTGTTGTGCAATGATTTCTGCCAGTTCGGCAGTCGCTATCTGGTTTTCGCGTCGAGGAGGCATTCTAAAAGAGGAAACATGAAAGGAAACGAGTGAGAGAATTAGACGAAAAGAATGAGATGAAACAAATCTGATGAAAGCAAGGGTAGTGGTCATTTGTTTGTTACCACGAGGTAAACAAACGACACACAGTGACTAATCAAAGTAAATGGGTCAAAAATAATGTATCGCGAAGACATGCTCGCCTATAAGTGAACACTCATCCCAAGAATTCCCAGGTAAGCACAACTGGTCTCGCGTCTGATGAGATGTATACGAAGTGCTTGCCTAGACAGAAAACCAAGAATACAGGCATTCACCCTTCCAGTTTGCACGTGTTCACATTATTTAAAACCCAAAACCTTGACGAGATTTTGAAAATTCAAAGGGGTTCAAAACCATATAACAGAGGGTTCAAAACCTTACAATGGAGGGTTCAAAACCTTGTAATCAATCATCCTAGAACAGATGATTAGTTTTCAAAGCGTTTTTGAAATTTATGTTCTTGTTATGGTAGTCGCCTAAGGATAGGTGACGGTATTGTTTTATGACTAAACGCAAGTAAACTCGCGTTAGGGTCCTAAGAAGGTTATAGACTAGGTCAAAGTATTACTAATAACCTAATTCCCTATAACCATGAGCTCTGATACCATCTTTTCTGTCACACCCCGACCACGTAGAACATACAAAACGTGGCGGAAACATCGGGGAGTGTTGTAACAGAATTAATGTTTCACAACCATGGAAATTAAAGTTCGTGTTATTAATCAACCATCCAAGTTTACATTGTTTTAAGCAAGAAACCCAGAGTACATAACATAAATTAACTAGTTCTTGTCTCGTTTTAAGTCACTAAGGCACAGGTCCGCCTAAGTATGTCTTGATAAGTCCTATGCATCATCTCCTGAAAACACATGTGAAAATAGGTACGTCAGCATAAAAATGCCTGTGAGATACATAGGTTTTGTGAAAATAAGATTCATGACTTATGTTTGAGAAAATGTTTAGTCATGAACCTTGTAATTTGCTTTGTCTTGTAAATCATTTGAAAAACGATAAGATCAGATGATATGTATAAATAAATGTCAGGTTAAATGAATAACCATGTAAAATGTGTTTGTGTAAAATAAGTTGTTTGTAAATCAATGTCTTGTAAAAAGTATGTTACTTGTATAAAATGTTCTATGTCTCAAACTGAAATGATTCAAATAACGGTACGATATGTAATACCATACAAGCACTTATATATAGGAAGTACCAGCGGCGTATCCACCATGCTTGTATCATATTACACACGCATCGTTACTTAATCACTTAATCAAACCAAACCACCAAAGTAATGTTTAACAATTGTAGAAATGTTTATGTAATGTCAATTGTCTATTGTCAAATGTAAAACATGTCAACAGATACAAATGGTTCACATGGTTCACAGATACAAACGGTTCACAGATACACACGGTTCACAGATACAAACGGTTCACATAGTCAAATGATTACAACGGTTCAAAATGTAGTATAATGTGTTCATATGCTGGATGAGCATATGCAACAGAAATGCAATGTAAAACAATGTACTAAGTATGCACACAGTGGACATACATAACATGAAATGTAATGTAAAACGATGTACTAAGTACGCACACAATGGGCATACATAGCATGAAATGTAATGAAATCATGTACTATAATGTACTAACGAACATAGCAGGTATATGATGTGAAAACATGAAAAGCACGAAAGTAACAAGTAGGCACATGTGTTCCACCCCAAAACGTTTGGAAAACAGTAAAAGAGGGGTCTATGTACTCACTTGAGATTGCTCAGATGTATAAAGATAACCACCAAGTAATGCTAGAGATCTCGGAATATCAAACGGCACCTAATATAGGTAACTACATTAATAAACCGGACCTAAATCGGAAGATCGGATAGAATGAGGGCTCGTAAACCAAATGAGTATGGGAACTCATGTAGTATGGTTTAATAAAGCCTACATACTAAATGAAACCTAACCTAAGTGCTTGTGACCCATTACGACCCGTTTAGGTAGCTTATGCTACTTTAACGCGTCGTTCGCGTGAAACGCGTTCGGACCGCCTAACTAGTCCTATGACAAGTAATATATGCCTTAACATGTCTAATATGGTTGTCAAATCAGTTTAGATGTCAAAAGTTATGTTACATATGTTTAAAATGAATTTTGGCATCAACGGGGTATTTTGGTAATTTACCTAAGGCATATAAACTACCTATCATACAACTACTTAAACGAAGCGACCATAAGGTATAACCTCGTAAGGTTATTCCCTATATACTATGGTCACCTAATGTGTTTGGTCGGATCCTAATGATCGACCAAACGGGTCGGGTTCGAAAGTATAAGCGATTGTTTAGATCGCTTACCTTACGACCCTATATAAGCACTAAACTAAAAGTGACGAGTTAAGCATGTTAAAACATGCTTAACTAAGTTTAGAAAATAGGTTTGGTATCACAACAAACGGTTGTGATACCTAAGAGTAGTTTGGTTACAAAATACGCAAGAATACGTATTCTGCCCGAAACTACGGCTCGTCACTGAGCCTAGATAACGTGGTAATCAGTAGGTATAGTCACTAGGGACTATAACCATCGTGATCACGCTCACGTTATGAAGTTCAAACGAACTTCGCATCGACCATAAACTGGTCAATGCAGAAAGTCAAACAAAGTTTGACTTTCGGACTCGAAAGCG
>JARYGA010030918.1:0-25316 GCA_030545235.1 Helianthus tuberosus
TCAAGCCTGCACCAAAATCAAGGAAGCGTAGGGCTTCAAAGAATCCCGCAGCGGTTGCACCAAAACAGGCAAGGCCTAGCCAAGTGACAACACCACCAGCCAATAAACCAATCGAGGAATCAAAGACCATGGATGAACGGACTTGATCCCCTAAGAAGTCAAAGAAGCGAAAGGCTTCTCAGAACTTCGCCATGGTCGCTCAAAATGGTCAAGCCATCCCCAACCAACCAGCTCAACCCCTGCTAGGAAGCCATACAATGGAACTGCACCCTTGTGCAACCAATGTAGCCTTCACCATCATGCTAGTGTGAAGTGCCGCAAATGCCAAATTTGTGGACTTATAGGTCATACAGCAAGGGTTTGCCCAACTGCAGCTGTACCAAATCAAGCCGACAACAATCATGCTCAAGCTCGTTTCTCACTAGGGTCCTGCTACAACTGTGGCGAGATGGTCCATTTCCTAAGGGATTGCCCAAAGCTTGCTAAAGCAAATCCAACCCACGGATGAGCAATTGGCTGATTTGAGGATGTTGCCGTCTTATGCCTTTGTTTCTTCTATTGTCTTGTAATGTGAAACAATCTGTTTTGTTTATAAATAAATTGTTGTTCACAATTCTGATGTACAAGTGTAGTTATATGTGTGTATGACTTTTTCCTATGATACCTACATCAAGGAACTATGTTCCTTACAAACTACTCCTGTGATTCTCTCTTTCAAGTGATCGCTCCTAATTTCCTCGAAAGTTCTAAGTACTCGTTTCATTCTAAGAAACGAAGTACATGAAATAAAGTGAAATTATGAGTAATCGTGCTTTTTGCACATCTGTGCCTTTGAATCCTTGGTTAGATAACTAAGGATATTTTCAATTCTCATACCCATTACGTTCTGATTTTTCAACATGCACAACATATATTTTTCAAAAACAACCTCCATGATTTCAAGGACATTGTCTATGTTTTCAAAAACAACCTTCATGATTTCAAAATGTTATTAATACCATATAATTACTTATATCAAGTGCATAACTTCAAAAGCATCATTCTTGTTTTCCAAAAACCTTATACATACTTTCAAAATCCAACTCATGATTTTAAAACATTTTATAAATATACCTACCTAGTACACCTACTTTATGATTTCAAAAGTATTATACATAAGGTTTTAAAAACATTGAACACATTTTTTTTAGAACCCCATGCATAGTTTTCAAAAAAAAAATTATTTTCCTCATACATGACTTAACCTTCAAATTCCGCTTCATATGTCGCCTTGACATATCGAGCATCTCAACTTCATAAGCATTTCAACTTCATGTTTTGACTTAAGCACGTCCAGTGCAAGGTTTCAAAACATCTTCAACTTCTAAAATCCATATGGGATCATTTTATCTCTACAATTAAGACCTTGTGGATTATTATCATGCAAATCAGAGTCCTTAATTGGATTCCTTGGGTACTTTAATTCGAACATTTCGGTTCCTTATAATCGAAATCGAATTTTCTCTTTAAAAATCTTTCTATCTTTATAGTTAGATTCTTGATAATGTTTAATGTACCAAATGAAATCCACAGAATGGATTCCTAGTGTGCTTTAAATGCATGTATGCAATTAACAAGACAAATTAACAAACAATTTTATGGTTATGTGACTATGTGTTTATGCATCTTGTGTTTTCTTTTATGCATTTTGTGTTTTTGTATACTCTTGATATTCGTTATCCCAGTCCTCGTAGAATCTTTCATATCTTCATATGAGGGATTCGTAGAGGATATTCAAAAAGGTACTACCTTAAATCCTTATTGGGCTTCTATGTAATAGTTAAGACCCTTGGGTTATATAGTACCATTCCATGAGTCATAAGAGACCCTTTTAGTGGTCTAGTCAAAAAGATTGATTCAAAATCTGGTTAAGAACGACATGTGATGATATAAGATGAAAAGACTCCTTGGTTGTCTATTTAAATCATTTATTGATTTAATAAAAGGGACCCTATGGTGGTCTAGTCACAATCATCACAGGCTTGTTCATTGTTTTTTTCCCCTACACATTTTAAGATGCACTACGTGACTATGCAAGGAATTACGTAATTATGGATGCATACATAATTATGAAGTTCAGTGCATGGAAACCACAGTAAGATTTATTATGTGTAAGAACCTATAGCGACAACAATAACAAAATATGAACGATGTAATGGAGGTACGGTGGACGCACCAATAACGCTTATTAGACATATATATATAAGTATCCCCCCTACATTGTAAGCATCATGTTATTTAAAGGTACTAGAAGTTCAAGAACTCCAACCAGTGTTGTTTGGTCTTTTCAACTTCATGTTTCAAGCTCTCACAAGTTTCCTCTAAATAAATTTCGGGACGAAAATTCCTAAAGTAGGGAAGACTGTGACACCTGGGTCACTGCGACCATCAAACAAATACCAAACCAATGAAATATTGTATTTCATACTTGGGATTTGTACAAATATGTGTATCATTTGCACATATCAATTCTTGTTAGATTTCGGGCTCTAAATCGCTTTCTGGCAGGTTATACGCGCACTGATGCGTAAATATAACCAGTTTAATGCAACAAACACTCCGGAACAGTGACATAGGCTTAACATACCTTAAATAACCTTTACATAACTTAGAAATAAGCTTTGAGGTGTTCGGTGTGCTAAAATAAACTTTTGGGTCATTCAAGGATAAAAAGCGTTAAAAAGCGCACAAGTTTGCACTTTCACTCATAACTTACATTCTGAATACATCCGGACATCCAAAAATTTATGTAAGCATTATAATATTATGCTTTAGTGTTTGGCTTATCAAAAATCCATTCGTCGCTTAATTTGGATCGTTTTTGCGTTCGTTACGACTTCCGTCGTAATTAACCGAACATCGCGATCGTACGGCCAAACGAACTGACATCCGACATATTTTTGAGCACATTTCATGTTCCCTATGTTTTAACATCATTGTGGAGCTTGAAATTGGGTTTGACGGGTGTTAGAAGTGCCGTTACGCAACGAAACAAGGTGCAGGGACTGAAACTGACATTCTGCCAAACTTGATGGCTTACGGACCGTAAGCCATCACCCTTACGGTCCGTAAGCAGGGGCCAGATGCAGCAACTCGTTTTAAATGCTATTAACATCCTTTCAACCCCCCAAAGGCCAATGCCACATGTCAATATCTGGTGGTGGGGGAAAAATGAGTTACCATAACATTCCAACACATGTACGGATGAGATTCGATCACGTTATTCGATAAACGATCCTAACGGTTCCAAGAATCCTATAAATACCCAACCCCATCCATTGCAAAACCCACAAGAATCTGATCTTAGAAGCTCTAAGTTGAAGCCATTGCTTCATACCTGAGCTACTCGGATCAAGATTAGCTTTCGGGGACCCTTTGTAAGTGTTCCTTCGTTTTTTTTATTCTTTTAGCGTTAAAAGTCAAACTTTGTTTGACTTTCTGCGTTGACCAGTTTATGGTCAATGCGAAGTTCATTTGAACTTCATAACGTGAGCGTAATCACGATGGTTATAGTCCCTAGTGACTATACCTACTGATTACCACGTTATCTAGGCTCAGTGACGAGTCGTAGTTTCGGCCAAAATGCGTGATATTGCGTATTTTGTAACCAAACTACTCTTGGGTATCAAAACTGTTTGTTTTGATATCAAACCTGTTTTCTAAACTTAGCTAAGCATGTTTTAACATGCTTAGCTCGTCACTTTTAGTTTAGTGCTTATATAGGGTCGTAAGGTAAGCGATCTAAACAATCGCTTATACTTTCGAACCCGACCCGTTTGGTCGATCATTAGGATCCGACCAAACACATTAGGTGACCATAGTATATAGGGAATAACCTTCCGAGGTTATACCTTATGGTCACATCGGTTGAGTAGTTGTATGATAGGTAGTATATATGCCTTAGGTAAATTACCAAAATGCCCTTTTGACGCCAAAATTCATTTTAAGAATATGTAACATAACTTTTGGTATCTAAACTGATTTGGTAACAATATTAAACATGTTGAGGCATATTTTACTTATCATAGGACTAGTTAGGCGTTCCGAACGCGTTTCACGCGAACGACGCGTTAAAGTAGCATAAGCTACCTAAACGGGTCGTAATGGGTCGTAAGCACTTAGGTTAGGTTTCATTGTAGTATGTAGGCTTTGTTAAACCATATTACATGAGTTCCCATACTCATTTGGTTTACGAGCCCTCATTCTATCCGATCTTTCGATTTAGGTCCGGTTATTAATGTAGATACCTATATTAGGTGTCGTTTGATATTCGTGACCTTCTAGCTTTGCTTGGTGGATATCTAAAGTCTATTGAGCAATCTCTGGTGAGTACATAGACCCCTCTTTTACTGTTTTCCAAACATTTTGGGGTGGAACACATGTGCCTACTTGTTACTTTCATGCTTTCCTGTTTTCACATCATATACTTGCTATGTTCATTAGTACATTTATAGTACATGATTTCATTGTGTTTTATGCTATGTATGCCCATTGTGTGCGTACTTAGTACATTGTTTTACATTACATTTTATGCTATGTATGCCCATTGTGTGCGTACTTAGTACATTATTTTACATTACATTTTATGCTATGTATGCCCATTGTGTACGTACTTAGTACATTGTTTTACATTACATTTTATGCTATGTATGTCCATTGTGTGCATACTTAGTACATTTATTATTCATCACATGCTTACATTTTGGTATGACATTTGGTTTGTTTAAATGAGACAATGTACATTCATTAACATCGATCATGCCGCTCGGTAGTAGGTAGTGGTACCATAGGACTTGATAACTCCCATTCCTGAAATCCCGGGTTTGTTTGGATTGGAAGGAATGACCGAATCCGAAAACATTTCTTTTGATAACCTTGACTAAAAGGGTTATCCGACTGTCTCAAGGCTTGGATGTATGAATTTTCACAATACCGCATAAATGTTTGTATTCAGTATAGCATGCATTTCCACAAGACATAATGTTGATTTAAACCATGTTTTACTTCAATACATTGTTTTGTGCATTTTTTTATCTATGGCTCAGTAGATATATATAAATATATATATATTTTTTACTTGCCATACATGACATTTTGTTTACACATTACATAATTGACATTTGATATAGACATTTTGACATTGATATACAAAATTCATGATTTACATTAGACATAGACATTAGACATGGTTTTTACATAAACATTTGACCTTTGATTATACACAAACATTCTTACATTGATGGTTGGTTTTGATAAGTGATTTAAGTAACGAGATGTGTGTAGTATGATACAAGCATGGTGGATACGCCGCTGGTACTTCCTATATATAAGTGCTTGTATTATATTACATGTTGTAGCGTTATTTAAATCATTTCAATTTGGACTTATACATTTTACACATATGACATATTTTTCACAAGACATTGTTTTACAAAACAACTTATTTTATACAAACTCATTTTACTTGGTTATTCATTTAACCTTGCATTATTCTTTTATACATATATATCGTTTGGTTTATTTATCACTTTTCAAATCATTTACAAAGACAAAACAATTTACAAGGTTCATGACTAAACATTTTCTTAAACAATAAGTCATGAATCCTATTTTCATAAAACCTATGTATCTCACAGGCATTTTTATGCTGACGTACCTATTTTCACATGTGTTTCAGGATATGATGCATAGGATTTATCAAGATACACTTAGGCGGACTTGGGCCTTAGCGACAATAAAAGATGCAAGACTAGTTATTTATGTTATGTTTCTTTGATTGTCAAGACATTGTAACACTTTTAATCAATAAAACAATATTCAAATTTCCATGTGTTATGAAACAATGATTCTGTTACAACACTCCCCGACGTTTCCGCCACGTTTCATTGTTTGACGTGGTCGGGGTGTGACATCTGCAATATCCGTTACTTTTCCCATATGGTGATGATGGTTATAGAGTTGATATTCCTCATAGAGATTTTATGTCCACACAAAAGAAAATAAAACCAAAGTGCACAATGAGAGAATTTTTTTCATATAGGATCCAAGATAGAACTTATGGATTTTCCTTAATTTTAAATGGGCGAAGGTTGTTACAACAGTTTTTGGTTGATGCGTACACAATGATTGAGAGCGAAAGACTAAAGTACATCCGTAGGCAACAAGCGAACCTTCGCTCTGAAACATTTGAGAATCTTCAAAAGTATAAATCTAAAGGTAAGGAAGTTTTAGCAGATACTGGAAAGCCTGTTATACTTCCTTCTTCATTTACTGGTGGTGCAAGATTCATGCAACAAAATTACCTCGATGCAATGGCCTTATGTAAGTGGTATGGGTACCCTGATTTCTTCATAACTATAACGTGTAATCCTAAGTGGCCCGAAGTAAAAAGATTTCTAAAAGATTCAACCATCAAAGCCGAAGACAGGCCTGACATATTGTGTCGATTGTTTAAAATGAAGCTTGATTCCTTACTCAAAGATTTGAAGGATTCTAAGTATTTCGGTGAGATTAACGCTAGTATGTTATTTTGTTTTCACATCTTATCCTCTGATATATATTATGTAATCAAGGTTATCAACTACTAAATCTATTTATTTTTCCTTTTTATTTAGTTGTTTATACAGTAGAATTTCAAAAGCGTGGTCTTCCTCATGCACATATATGCTTATTCATGAAGGTCGATCACAAACTTCCAACCATAGATCACATAGATCCATTTATTTCTGCTGAGATTCCCGATAAAAAAGAAGATCCTGAACTTTATTCTCTTGTCACTGATTATATGATTCATGGTCCATGTGGGAATGCTAATTTGAATTGTCCTTGCATGGTTGATAAAAGATGTTCAAAAAACTTTCCGAAGAAATTCACACCACATACAACTATTGATTCAAGTGGTTTTCCTGTATACAGAAGAAGAGATTCAGGTCATACAGTTATAAAATCTGGTGTTAGATTAGACAATAGAAATGTTGTTCCTTATAACAAAAGGCTTTTGAAAAGATATCAAGCACACATTAATGTTGAATGGTGTAATCAAGCCGGTTCAGTGAAATATTTGTTCAAGTACATTAATAAAGGTCCTGATATGGCTACTGCGGTAGTTTCTGGTGATACAAATTCAACCATCAAAGAAAAGCCAAAAGACGAGATCAAGGAGTATTATGATTGTAGATATATTTCAGCTTGTGAGGCATCCTGGAGAATATTCTCTAATGAGGTTCATTATAGGTATCCTGCTGTTATGAGGCTTCCCTTTCATTTGTCGGGCCAACAGAATGTTGTGTATGGTGCAGATGACGATATTGATAATGTTTTAAGCAAGCCTTCTGTTGCTTCTTCAATATTTGTGCAATGGATGAAGTTGAACGAGACAAATGAAGATGCTAGAAAGCTAACTTATGTTGAGTTTCCTTCTAAATTTGTTTGGATACTTAAAGATAGATGTTGGCAGGTACGTAAGTCGTACCAGTGTGTTGGCCGGATTCATTCTGTATCTCCTGCATTGGGCGAACCTTATTTTTTTGAGGATACTACTCAATAAAGTTAAAGTGCCTAGATCATTCGAGGAGATACGTACAGTTAACGACCAATTATTCCCGACTTTTAGAGATGCTTGCTATGCGTTGGGACTCTTAGATGATGACAATGAATACGTTGAGGCCATTCAAGAAGCAAGTTTTGAAGGACATGCTGGGTATCTTCGAGCGTTATTTGCTACCCTGCTTTTGTCAAATACTCTTTCACGGCCAGAATTTGTTTGGGAGAACACGTGGAAATACTTAGCTGATGATATATTTCAGGTTCTGATCTATCTTTTTTATTTCACATACTACATTTTGATTTTTTAATTAATAATGTTAATTTTTTGATTTGTTAGGTTTAGTGCTTCCTGAATATCAGATTAAGAACCTTACATTGTTGAAAATTGAAAACTATTTAATTTCCAATGGTTCATCATTACGAAGGTTTGTCACTATGTCGTATCCTGATGACGATTCCTTACGTGATGCTTCTAATCGTCTGATCAATAAAGAGCTGTCACATGACCTAGATGAAGTACAAGTTGAGTTTAACAGGTTGCATCAATCTCTTATAGATGAACAACGAGCGGTTTTTGACGAAATAATGGAAGCAGTTGTAGGGCGTAAATGAGGCCTTTTTTTGTCTATGGTTACGGTGGAACTGGAAAAACCTTTTTATGGAAGACTTTGGCTTCAGTTGTTCGATGTAGAAATGGAATAGTTTTAAATGTGACTTCAAGTGGTACTGCTTCGTTATTACTTTCCCGTGGAAGGACAGCTCATTCTCGGTTCCATATCCCCATTAATCTAACAGAAGATTCAATGTGCAATATTAAGCCAAATAGTGATATTGCCATATTATTAAAGGAAACCCAATTAATCATATGGGACGAAGCACCGATGGTACACAAACATGCCTTTGAAGCTTTAGATAGGACGATGACCGACGTATTTTTGGAAGGTAGGAGTATTCGTTCTGTCACACCCCGACCACGTAAAACAACAAAACGTGGCGGAAACGTCGGGGAGTGTTGTAACAGAATCATTGTTTCATAACCATGGAATAAATAAATTTTGTTTTATTGAATAAATGAACTCATTGTTTTAATACAATCAAATAAGTACAACTATGATCTTCCAAGTTTTAAAGTTGTTAAGGCACGAGTCCATCCTAAGTGTAGTGTGTATCAACAATCATCACAAAACAGCACCTGAAACATGTGTAAAAATAGGTACGTCAGCATAAAAATGCCTGTGAGATACATAGGTTTTATGAAAGTAGGATTCATGACTTATAAGTTTAAAGAAAAAGTATGTTTTAAGAAAAGTAGTCATGATCCTTGTAAATTGTTTTGTTTTGTAAATCATTTGAAAAGTGATAAACAAAACAATGATATATATTTATAAAAGAATAATGTATGGTTAAGTGAATAACCATGTAAAAAAATGAGTTTGTATTGAATGTATTGTTCGAACAACAATATTTTGATAAAAAGGCTTATAGTATATGTGAAAATATACTTTGGTTTTTAAGAGAATCGAATGAGTAATATATTAAAATATATTTCAGTTCCAATATCGTTGACCCAAGTGTACTAAGTAACGCCACGGTATGTAATGCAATGAAAACACTTATATATAAGAAGTACCAGCGGCGTATCTACCATGTTTTCATCACATTACACCCGTCCCGTTATCTAAACACTAACCAAAACCCAATCGTTAGATAGATAGTACATTAAATATACTTTAGTTGTTTAAAATAATAGTTTTCAGTAGTATATTACAAGTATACTTCGGATTTATAAATAACATATTAAACTATGTTTTGGTTTCATGAATAACATATCAAAATATGCTTTGGATGTGATAAATAACATATTAAACTATGTTTTTGTTTTGTAAATAACATATCAAAATATGCTTTGGATGATTAACAAAATATATGTTGGTTTTGTACAATATCGCATATGGGAGCATATCAAACTATACTTTTGGGAATATAACTAAATATACAAAAATAATGTGATTTAAGAATTCATTCAGACGTAGTGCATCAAAATACACCTTTGAGACTATAGGGATACCACAAAGGCAATCCCTATTTGGATGGAGAAACAAATTGGTTTCAGACATTCCATGACAACAGGAATGGGGTGTCTAATCCTATAGCGCTATATCATACTACCAACCGGTCCGGTGAACAAAATAAGTACAATTCAACATTTTATTTTATGTTCTTTGAGAAATCAGTGTTTAAACCATAGATAGTCATTTAGTTTGTCAAATGATAAGTAATAACATGTATAATCAATTATACTTTGAAATCATGAAAATAACATATAGGTACACATGCTTCACCCCAAAACAGTTGAAAACAGTAAAAAGGGGGGGACTATGTACTCACATGAGATTGCTTAGTAGTCCTTGAGTAACAACCAAACAATGCTAGAGATCACGGAAATCAAACGGCACCTAATATAGGTAACTATGTTAATAAACCGGACCTAGATCGGAGGATTGGATAGAATGAGGGCTCGTAAACCAAATGAGTAGGGGAACTCATGTAATATGGTTTAACAAGGCCTACATACTACAATGAAACCTAACCTAAGTGCTTACAACCCATTACGACCCGTTTAGGTCGCTTATGCTACTTTAACGCGTCGTTCGCGTGAAACGCGATCGGAACGCCTAACTAGCCATATGATAAGTAAAATATTCCTTAACATGTCTAATATTGTTGCCAAATCAGTTTAGATGTCAAAAGTTATGTTACATATGTTTAAAATGAATTTTGGCGTCAAAGGGGTATTTTGGTAATTTACCTAAGGCATATAAACTACCTATCATACAACTAACTAAACGTCGTGACCATAAGGTATAACCTCGGAAGGTTATTCCCTATATACTATGGTCACCTAATGTGTTTGGTCGGATCCTAATGATCGACCAAACGGGTCGGGTTCGAAAGTATAAGCGATTGTTTAGATCGCTTACCTTACGACCCTATATAAGCACTAAACTAAAAGTGACGAGCTAAGCATGTTAAAACATGCTTAACTAAGTTTAGAAAACAGGTTTGGTATCAAAACAAACGGTTTTGATACCTAAGAGTAGTTTGGTTACAAAATACGCAAGAACGCGCATTTTGGCCAAAACTACGACTCGTCACTGAGCCTAGATAACGTGGTAATCAGTAGGTATAGTCACTAGGGACTATAACCATCGTGATTACGCTCACTTTATGAAGTTCAAACGAACTTCGCATTGACCATAAACTGGTCAATGCAGAAAGTCAAACAAAGTTTGACTTTAACGCTAAAAGAATAAAAGAACGAAGGAACACTTACAAAGGGTCCAAGAACGGAAGGTTTGAATCCGAATACTCTCAGGTATGAAGTGTTAAACACAACAACTTAGAGAGCAAATTCAGATTTCAAAGATGTGGGTTTTTGCAAATGAAAGGGTTGGGTATTTATAGGAATGTTGGAACCGTTAAGATTCGTTTATCGAATAACGTGCTTCAATCTCATCCCTACATTTGTTGCAACACTAAGGTAACTCAAATTAGCCCCCCAACATCAGGGATTAACATGTGGCATTGGGTTTAGGAGTGCTTAACAGCTGTTAACAGCTGTGTTAGAAGTTTCTGATGTTCTGGGAGGTCCTTACGGACCGTAAGGTTGAGGGCTTACGGTCCGTAAGCCAGCAACTTTGGCAAATTGATAGTTTTAGTCCCTGTTGGTGTTTTGAGCTATTTCCGACATGTTTAAGGCCTGTTAACCCCATTTCAAAGCTCTAAAATGAAGTTAAAGTATAGGAAACTTAAAATGTGCTCAAAAATATCTCGGATGTCGGTTCGTTTGGCCGTACGATCGCGATGTTCGCTTAATTACGACGAAATGCGCATAAGCGCGAAAAACGATCCAAATTGCGTGACGAATGGATTTTTCTTATGCCAAACACTAAAATAAAATATTTTAGTGCTTAGATAAATTTTTGGATGTCCGGATGTATTCAGAACGTAAGTTATGCGCGAAAATGCAATCTTATGCACTTTTTGACGCTTTTAGTCCCTGAATGACCCAAAAGTTTATTTTAGCACACCGAACCCCTCAAAGCCTATTTCTAAGCTATGTAAAGGTTATTTAAGGTATGTTAATCCTATTTCACTATTCTGGAGTGTTCGTTGCATTAAACTGGTTATATTTACGCATCAGTGCGCGTATAACCTTCCAGAAAGCGATTTAAGGCTTGAAATTGAACAAGAATTGATATGTGCAAATGATACATATATTTATACAAATCCCAAGTATGAAATATAATATTTTATTGGTTTGGTCTTTGTTTGATGGTTGAAGTGACATAGGTGTCACAGTCTCCCCTACTTTAGGAAATTTCGTCCCGAAATTTAATTCTAGAGGAAACTTGTGAAGACAGCTGTGACGGTTTCGCCTTCAAATAGATCCATTGAACCCTTAAGTAAAAATCTGGGCCATGTTAGGATTCTTAGCGAATTTGTTAACCCTCAAAGTGAAGTCCTTGTAATAATAAAACATGGGGTTTCGAACTATGGACAAAGGAATGTTTCTTATGAAGACTCATCATAGGAAACTTGTGTGTGCTTGAAATTAGAATTGGGGAGTGTAAGAATAAATGACATTGGTCGAGGTCCAAGACTTCCCCTGTATCATTACTCTTGTCACTATAGGTCTTAACACATGACAAAACTTCCCGTGGTTTCTGTGCACTGAATTCCATAATTATGTAGGCCTCCATAATTACGTAATTCCTTGCACAGTCCGCACAGTTCATTTTATAATGCGTGGGGAAAATCAATTGAGTAAGCATGAAGCGACCTAACTAGACCACCAAAGGATCTCTTTTAACTAGATCAACGAACGATCTTTTTAACTAGATCAACACATGATCTTCTTAACTAGACCGTCGTACGATCTCCTTAACTAGACCACTTAAGGGATCTTTTCAATTATATCATCACATGATATTTCTAATCAGATTTTCAAATCAATCTGTTTATCTAGACCACTCAAGGGGTCCAATTTTAGAATAGTACTTTAAAACCCAAGGGACTTGACTACAACGTAGAAGTCCATTAAGGATTTAAGATAGTAACTTTGGATATCCTATTATGAATTCCTCATATGAGATATGAAAGATTCTACGAGGATTTGGATGGATCACATACAACCACAAAACATGTAAGAAAACACATAAGCACAAAATTAGTTAACTTGATTCTTTAATTTGTTATCTTTGGGCATGGATATTTAAAGCACACTAGGAATCCAATCCATGGATTTCATTTGGCACTTTAATCATAGAAGGATTTTCAATAAAAGTTTGGCTTCGTTTCTTAAAAGAATCGAGCATTTAAGGTTCTTGGGGAGATCGCAAGTGATTATAAAAAAAATGACAGAACCACACGAGTAGTTTGTCTTTGGGTTGACATCATAAGGTTGCATCAAACATTCACACAATCGCATAAATTTTGCAGAAATAAAAACAACAAATCTTTATTTATGTAACAACCGAATTGTCTTGAAGTGTCAAAAGATAACAACCAAGGAATTACAAAACACTAATTGTTCACTGCTGCATCATTGTTCACGTTTGCCTCATTGATGTTAAACGCTCGTCCACATGCTGGAGGTGCGTTAACAAGTCTTGGGCAATTGTTTCTGTAGTGAGTAAGGTCACCACAGTTATAACATGACCCACGTGGAAACCGTGCTTGAACAGCAGCAGGGTTTGCAGTAGCTTGATTTGCATAACGACAAACATTGATCAAATGTCCCAACCGCCCACAGTGGGTACATTTGTGACACTGCTCTTGCTCTAGATGATGACGGTTGCACTTGTTGCACAAAGGTGCGGTACCAACATAGTTTTGCCTTTTGCGAGGTTGTGCTGGCTGGTTTGGTGCAACCTGTTTGTCTTGAGCAGTTATAGCGTAGTTTTGAGAGGCTTTGCGCTTCTTCTTCTTGGATACCTCAGCCTGTTTTTCCTTTCGCTCAGCTTGAGCAGCCTTGTCAGATGGTCTTGGGTCGCCCTTTCGAAATAGCTTACCCTTCCTGATATGGGATTCAGTCAGAGTGGCAGACAATTCAATGGCTTGTCTGATAGTGGTAGGGTTACTGCCAGTAACGATATCCTGAACTACGTCAGGAAGACCATCAATGTATTTCTCAATCGCCTTATCCAAAGGCGTAACCATAGCAGGGCATAACAGGCTCAATTCCTCATAGCGGTCAGTATAGGCTCGATGTTCTCCACTATCTTGCTTTAGATCGTCAAACTCCTTTTCTAAAGCTCTCATTTCATGACGAGGACAGAACTCCTTCATCATAAGAGCCCTAAGTTCAGCCCAAGTCTGTGCTAATGCGACCTCAGCACCACGGTCCCTCATAATTTCGTTCCACCATGTAAGAGCCCTCTTCTGAAACACACTGGAGGCAAACTCGACCTTGCGATTTTCAGGACACTGAACGTGCCGAAACGTACTCTCAGTGCTCTCGAACCATTGTAGGAGCCCAGTTGCTTCTTCAGAACCACTAAACTTGAGTGGCTTAGCCGAATTGAAACTCTTGAAATTGCATGGAGCATTATGGTTGTTGATGGCTTGATTCATTTGAGCAAAAAGATTTGGGAAGGCAGCAGCCATTTGATGCGCGATGATTTCCGCCAGTTCGACATTCGCCATCTGATTGTCGCGTCGAGGAGGCATTCTAAAAGAGGAACATGAAAGGAAACGAGTGAGAGAATTAGACGAAAAGAATGAGATGAAACAAATCTGATGAAAGCAACGATGGTGGTCATTTGTTTGTTACTACAAAGCAACAAACGACCCCGGTGATTAATCAAAGTAAATAGGTCAAAAATAATGTATCGCGAAGACATGCTCGCCTATAAGTGGACACTCACCCCAAGAGTTCCCAAGTAAGAGTGACTGGTCTGATATTGCGGATTTGTACGAACACTCTAGCCTTAGACAGAAAGCTCAGGGTACAGGCACCCACCCTTCCAGTTTGCACGTGTTCACATTATTTAGACCAACTTTGACGGGATTTTGAAAACTTAAAGGGTTCAAAACCATATAATAAATCATCCTAGACCAGATGATTAGTTTTCAAAGCGGGATAGAAATTTATGTTCTTATTGTGGTTGTCACCTAAGAATAAGTGACGGTATTGTTTTAAAACTAAACACAAGAAAACTTGTGTTAGGGTCCTAGGAAGGTTATAGTCTAGGTCAAAGCATTACTAATAACCTAATTCCCTATAACCATTGGCTCTGATACCAACTTTTCTGTCACACCCCGACCACGTAAACAACAAAACGTGGCGGAAACGTCGGGGAGTGTTGTAACAGAATCATTGTTTCATAACCATGGAATAAATAAATTTTGTTTTATTGAATAAATGAACTCATTGTTTTAATACAATCAAATAAGTACAACTATGATCTTCCAAGTTTTAAAGTTGTTAAGGCACGAGTCCATCCTAAGTGTAGTGTGTATCAACAATCATCACAAAACAGCACCTGAAACATGTGTAAAAATAGGTACGTCAGCATAAAAATGCTTGTGAGATACATAGGTTTTATGAAAGAAGGATTCATGACTTATAAGTTTAAAGAAAAAGTATGTTTTAAGAAAAGTAGTCATGATCCTTGTAAATTGTTTTGTTTTGTAAATCATTTGAAAAGTGATAAACAAAACAATGATATATATTTATAAAAGAATAATGTATGGTTAAGTGAATAACCATGTAAAAAAAATGAGTTTGTATTGAATGTATTGTTCGAACAACAATATTTTGATAAAAAGGCTTATAGTATATGTGAAAATATACTTTGGTTTTTAAGAGAATCGAATGAGTAATATATTAAAATATATTTCAGTTCCAATATCGTTGACCCAAGTGTACTAAGTAACGCCACGGTATGTAATGCAATGAAAACACTTATATATAAGAAGTACCAGCGGCGTATCTACCATGTTTTCATCACATTACACCCTTCCCGTTATCTAAACACTAACCAAACCCCAATCGTTAGATAGATAGTACATTAAATATACTTTAGTTGTTTAAAATAATAGTTTTCAGTAGTATATTACAAGTATACTTCGGATTTATAAATAACATATTAAACTTTGTTTTGGTTTCATGAATAACATATCAAAATATGCTTTGGATGTGATAAATAACATATTAAACTATGTTTTGGTTTTGTAAATAACATATCAAAATATGCTTTGGATGATTAACAAAATATATGTTGGTTTTGCACAATATCGCATATGGGAGCATATCAAACTATACTTTTGGGAGTATAACTAAATATACAAAAATAATGTGATTTAAGAATTCATTCAGACCTAGTGCATCAAAATACACCTTTGAGACTATAGGGATACCACAAAGGCAATCCCTATTTGGATGGAGAAACAAATTGGTTTCAGACATTCCATGACAACAGGAATGGGGTGTCTAATCCTATAGCGCTATATCATACTACTAACCGGTCCGGTGAACAAAATAAGTACAATTCAACATTTTATTTTATGTTCTTTGAGAAATCAGTGTTTAAACCATAGATAGTCATTTAGTTTGTCAAATGATAAGTAATAACATGTATAATCAATTATACTTTGAAATCATGAAAATAACATATAGGTACACATGATTCACCCCAAAACAGTTGAAAACAGTAAAAGGGGGGGACTATGTACTCACATGAGATTGCTTAGTAGTCCTTGAGTAACAACCAAACAATGCTAGAGATCACGGAAATCAAACGGCACCTAATATAGGTAACTATGTTAATAAACCGGACCTAGATCGGAGGATTGGATAGAATGAGGGCTCGTAAACCAAATGAGTAGGGGAACTCATGTAATATGGTTTAACAAGGCCTACATACTACAATGAAACCTAACCTAAGTGCTTACAACCCATTACAACCCGTTTAGGTAGCTTATGCTACTTTAACGCGTCGTTCGCGTGAAACGCGATCGGAACGCCTAACTAGCCCTATGATAAGTAAAATATGCCTTAACTTGTCTAATATTGTTGCCAAATTAGTTTAGATGTCAAAAGTTATGTTACATATGTTTAAAATGAATTTTGGCGTCAAAGGGGTATTTTGGTAATTTACCTAAGGCATATAAACTACCTATCATACAACTAACTAAACGTCGTGACCATAAGGTATAACCTCGGAAGGTTATTCCCTATATACTATGGTCACCTAATGTGTTTGGTCGGATCCTAATGATCGACCAAACGGGTCGGGTTTGAAAGTATAAGCGATTGTTTAGATCGCTTACCTTACGACCCTATATAAGCACTAAACTAAAAGTGACGAGCTAAGCATGTTAAAACATGCTTAACTAAGTTTAGAAAACAGGTTTGGTATCAAAACAAACGGTTTTGATACCTAAGAGTAGTTTGGCTACAAAATACGCAAGAACGCGTATTTTGGCCAAACTACGACTTGTCACTGAGCCTAGATAACGTGGTAATCAGTAGGTATAGTCACTAGGGACTATAACCATCGTGATTACGCTCACGTTATGAAGTTCAAACGAACTTCGCATTGACCATAAACTGGTCAATGCAGAAAGTCAAACAAAGTTTGACTTTAACGCTAAAAGAATAAAAGAACGAAGGAACACTTACAAAGGGTCCAAGAACGGAAGGTTTGAATCCGAATACTCTCTGGTATGAAGTGTTAAACACAACAACTTAGAGAGCAAATTCAGATTTCAAAGGTGTGGGTTTTTGCAAATGAAAGGGTTGGGTATTTATAGGAATGTTGGAACCGTTAAGATCGTTTATCGAATAACGTGCTTCAATCTCATCCCTACATTTGTTGCAACACTAAGGTAACTCAAATTGGCCCCCCAACATCAGGGATTAACATGTGGCATTGGGTTTGGGAGTGCTTAACAGCTGTTAACAGCTGTGTTAGAAGTTTCTGATGTTATGGGAGGTCCTTACGGACCGTAAGGTTGAGGGCTTACGGTCCGTAAGCCAGCAACTTTGGCAAATTGACAGTTTTAGTCCCTGTTGGTGTTTTGAGCTATTTCCGACATGTTTAAGGCCCGTTAACCCCATTTCAAAGCTCTAAAATGAAGTTAAAGTATAGGGAACTTAAAATGTGCTCAAAAATATCTCGTATGTCGGTTCGTTTGGCCGTATGATCGCGATGTTCGCTTAATTACGACGGAATGCGCATAAGCGCGAAAAACGATCCAAATTGCGTGACGAATGGATTTTTCTTATGCCAAACACTAAAATAAAATATTTTAGTGCTTACATAAATTTTTGGATGTCCGGATGTATTCAGAACGTAAGTTATGCGCGAAAATGCAATCTTATGCACTTTTTGACGCTTTTAGTCCCTGAATGACCCAAAAGTTTATTTTAGCACACCGAACCCCTCAAAGCCTATTTCTAAGCTATGTAAAGGTTATTTAAGGTATGTTAATCCTATTTCACTATTCCGGAGTGTTCGTTGCATTAAACTGGTTATATTTACGCATCCGTGCGCGTATAACCTTCCAGAAAGCGATTTAAGGCTTGAAATTGAACAAGAATTGATATGTGCAAATGATACATGTATTTATACAAATCCCAAGTATGAAATATAATATTTTATTGGTTTGGTCTTTGTTTGATGGTTGAAGTGACACAGGTGTCACACGTTCGGATATTCCTTTTGGAGGTAAAGTTATTGTATTTGGTGGTGACTTTAGACAAATCCTACCTGTTATTCCTAATGGTACTAGACAAGAAATTGTTAGTGCATCTTTAAGCTCTTCATACATATGGTCAAAATGCAGACTGTTACGGCTGACTAAAAACATGCGTCTAACTATTGGAGCTGAAAGTTCAAATATGGAGTCTATCAGAGAATTTGCAAAATGGCTTATTGATATTGGTGAAGGAAACGTTGGAGATGATAATGATGGTGACGCCATTATAGAGATACCAGATGATTTATTAATCACCGATATTTGTGACCCGATACAAAGTTTAATTGACTTTGTATATCCTTCAATTATTGAACAATTTAGGATTCCTGGATTTTTTTTCTGAGCGAGCAATTCTAGCACCCAAAAATGAGGTAGTTCATGAAATTACCAAGTCTATTCGTGGAATTCTAGCAATTCTAGCAATTCTAGCACACAAAACTCCTAAGGAAAGGGGTGAAGTATTCGTGGAATGAGGAACAAGAGAAAAGCTTTGAAGAATTGAAGAAACGACTCGTATCCTCCCCGATACTCGCTCTCCCTTCTGGATCAGGAGGTTACCAAGTCTATAGTGATGCCTCAAAGAAAGGATTAGGTTGTGTGCTAATGCAACATGGGAAGGTTATCGCTTATGCCTCCCGTCAGTTGAAGCTTTATGAAGTTAACTACCCTACACATGATTTAGAACTAGCCGCAGTCGTCTTTGCACTTAAGATTTGGCGACACTATCTGTATGGTGAGAGTTGTGACATCTTTACCGACCACAAGAGCCTCAAGTACATATTCACTCAGAAGGAGCTAAATATGAGGCAAAGAAGGTGGCTAGAACTTTTAAAAGATTACGACGCAAATATTCAATACCATCCAGGCAAAGCCAATGTTGTAGCTGACGCGTTGAGCCGAAAGAATTTCGGGACTATATCTTGCTTACAAATTCAGCCTCGTATTAGGAGGGATCTCGAAAGGATGAACATTTGGCTTCAGGTTAGTAAATCTGATGGATATCTAGCTAGAATGCAGATTGAACCCGACCTCATATCACGGATCAAAGTTGCACAGAAGCAAGATGGAGAACTTTGGGCAATTGTGCAAAATCTTGAGGTGGGTAAGCAATCTGAATTTCGTATAGACCATCATGGGGTGATTTGGTGTGGCAAAAGACTTTGTGTACCCAATGACTCCACCCTTCGTGAGTCATTGTTAGCAGAAGCTCACAGCTCACCATTTTCAATTCACCCAGGATCTACAAAAATGTATTGAGACTTAAGACAGAACTTCTGGTGGAATGGCATGAAGGAAGACGTTGCTCGATACGTAAGTAAATGCCTCACTTGCCAACAAGTGAAAATTGAACACCAACGAGCAAGCGGTCTGTTGCAGCCATTGGATATTCCCATATGGAAGTGGGATGAGATCACAATGGATTTTGTTACCGGTTTGCCTAAGACATTCAAGAAGAATGATGTTGTATGGGTTGTTGTCGATAGATTGTCAAAGTCGGCACATTTTCTACCGATTCAGCAAGGAATTTCGGTTAGTAAGTTATCCGAAATATTTCTTCAAGAGATTATTCGACTTCATGGCACACCATCTTCCATTGTTTCCGATAGAGACCCACGTTTCACCTCATGATTTTGGAAAGGTTTTCAGGCAGCTTGGGGTACACGCCTGAAGTTTAGTACGGCTTTCCACCCACAAACAGATGGGCAGTCAGAACGCACTATCCAGACATTGGAAGACATGCTCCGAGCATGTGCACTTGAATGGTCTGGAAACTGGGATGAATATCTATGCCTTGTTGAGTTCGCTTACAACAATAGTTGGCAAGCAAGTATTGGCATGGCACCTTTTGAGCTTTTATACGGTCGGAAATGTCGCGCACCGATCTGCTGGGATGAAGTTGGAGAAAAGATTATTGAAGGGCCAGAACTAGTTCAGATTACAAACGAAAAAGTCACTATGGCACGAGAAAAACTGAAAGAAGCTCAGAGCAGACAAAAGAGCTATGCAGATCAACATAAACGACCACTCGAATTTAAAATTGGTGACCACGTATTTTCAAAGGTATCACCTTGGCGTGGCGTTTGTAGATTTGGAATTAAAGGGAAGCTTAGTCCCCGTTTCATCGGTCCGTTTGAAATCCTTGAAAGAATTGGAGAAGTATCATATCGACTAGCTTTACCGCCTCAACTTTCGCACGTTCATAACGTTTTTCATGTCTCCTCGTTAAGAGGATATAATTATCATCCACTCCATGTCATTAGTTATCTGTTACTTACAATTCACAAAGATTTGTCCTACGAAGAGGAACAAGAAGTCATCTTAGATCGACAAGAAAGGGTTATGCGTAGGAAAGTAATTCCGTTTGTTAAAATCCTCTGGAAAAATCACTCTGAACACGAAGCAACATGGGAATCTGAAGAATCCATTCGCTCTCTATACCCTAATCTATTTGAGCAATAGAATTTTAGTCGAGGTAACAGTGAACCTTGCTCTTTGATCTATGTTCATTTGTTTCTGTTTGTGGTCATTCATGCTTTGCCTTATGTGAATATACATTAGTTATGATTAAGCACTTTTATGTAGGAGATATCAGTACCAATAGTCACTCTTGTTATCTGTAAGTCTATATTGATTTTCTGTATGATTAAATATGTTATTAAGATACGTAGTGGAAGAACCATTAGGGCATGGTGGTAAGATAATTGACAATTATGGTCATGAACGTAATTGTGAATTACAGATACACATGTATGTTTATGAGATTCTTGTTATATAGGTTAGTAACTCTGCTATGAAAGTTCTGTTTCCGTTACTTATGCGATATGTTATATTCTTATTTGAAAAATTTCGAGGACGAAATTTCTTTTAAGGGGGTAAGAGTTGTAATGACCATAATTTTAAAATCATTATTTTAGAAAGGAAAGAACAATAATAAAAATAATAATAATAATAATAATAATAAGGTTCTGCCCCGTTTTAAGTGTTTTTAACTCCCGATCACCGTTATCCTTTCCGATTGATCTAAGCCATAGCCCATGTCAGGGTTCTGCCCGACTAAGTTCGTTGGGGTTCTGTCTCGGGACATCGGGACAAGGTTGAATTAGGGGTACTATACTTATCATGAGTACATTATATATTTTTAAATAGCTCAGAAATTATACCCAAAATTCTACCAGTAGGTTTCCTAGTTAAACCCTAAAGTCACAAAGTGGTTCCATTCTCTTTTCTCACTGTTTTATTTCTTTTTGTCCCAAACCATAACAACTCTCATCAAAACTATTATTTACTTTATTATTTCATCCAATAGGAAACCCTAATTAAGACACCCAAGTGATTCTGCAGAAACCCTAAAATTTTCAGAACAATCAGAATCAGGATCAGGGCCCCTAAAACTTAGGGGGGGTATTTTCTAGTTACGATTATCTAAATAAATCGCTGTCAAAATAGAATTTTAAAAATCTGTCGACTCAGCTAGGCTAGTGGGACACGTGGCAACCCTATGCATAAAATAAGAAGCTACGCGGGCCGCGTAAGGATTAACTTAGGGTTTACGCGGGCCGCGAGAACATCAAAATTCACCTATAAATAGAGGGCAGTGGGACTTGAATTCTGGTGTTCGAGCGACGAAGAAATTCAATTCGTACGTTGAATTATCGTCTGTTTACCACAATTAACACACACGATTCACTAATTGCTGACGCAAACAGGGTAATAACTCGATCGCTGCTACGATTCAATGTCCGATTGATTGAAATCAATCCAATGGATGTTTAAGTGCTGCTCAAATTTGGGTTATGCTTTGTCATTAGTCGTGATTCCGATGGATGTTTAAGTGATTTCACTTTGTCATTAATTGTGATTCCGATGGATGTTTAAGTGATTGCACTTTGTCATTCGTTGTGAATCCAATGGATGTTTAAGTGAGTTCACTTTGTCATTAATTGTGAATCCGATGAATGTTTAAGTATCGCACTTTGTCATTCGTTGTGAGGATTTTAATCTCGTGAGTTATCGTAAATGCAGTATTAAGTTACTGACCTAGTTTGTGTGTGCATGTTATTTAAATTAGGTTAAAAGGCTAATCAGTAGTCTAAACTCTGCCCGTATAAATATTATCACAAGGTAGCATCACTTTGGAATTATTAAGGTACGGATCCTTACCCCCACTCTTTATTACTTCATATTCAAAATTGTTATAAAACCATTAAATTACTATATCTTTTAAAACTCCTCACGTCTTTGATTATCAATTCATTTGACAGTCCGTTGGATTTCTATTCTAATCATAATCTTGGATTTAGCTTTCATGTCATGCGATAGTATTATGTTAGTTGTACTCATTATCGCATGTTCCAATATATGTTACGTCTTGTTATGAAAATATGTTTTAAGATATATGAATAAGACCATTTTTACTCTGATACCCTGAGTGTCGCTTCTCGTGGAGTGTCCCACGGGCATGTTGTTGCGGCATCGACATCATGTGCTCCATCCGTGACGGAGAGATCAGTTCACGGCGTCCCTAGGTACAAGTGAGGTACAAAGCTACTAGGAGGCGTATGGATCGATCCTATGATTTAAGTTAAGGAGGTGGATATCGGGTATGCCAACTCGCCATCTCGTGTGATAATTATGCAGGAGTAGCTACCTGTGTATTGTCACGTTTTAAGTTTGGCTCATGGGTACATCCGTATGATATGATTATGAAATCACGTTACTTGCATCATATCATTTTAACATAAAGTTTCATCCGAATAACATTTCCTATAAAGCGTTACTTGTTATTTGAGCCTATTATTCCGTACTGAGCATTTGGCTCATTCCGTATACTTTTTGTATGTACAGGTTCGCAGGTTACTTCGGGCGGGGTAAAGAGAGAAGAATAAAGCCTAGGACTAAATCTGAAGATGTTAGTTAATCAAGTCGAATGTGTCAGCTTATATATTAAATTTAAGTTAGTTATCGGTTGGTTGTATCCTTGTCAAATAAATAAATGGAATTATGACTTTTGTTTATGATACTGTTATTGTGACACGTCAGCCCTTCTGGGTTGGGGTGTTACATAGACCTCCAATAAAACGAGCTATACGTTTCAGTTCTAGCGTGACCAAGTACGGAACCAATCGAGACATGGTGTTGAAACTGGTAAGGTATGCCTGACAATCCAAGTTCTTCATGACCAAGGTCAAGAAGTCAGTCTCAATTTTCTCAACTTCATATTGAGGACAAAAATTTTCTTTGATTAAAGCAACAAACTGATCCGACTTCGGATTATACAATGGAATCTTTCCAGTAGCTTGGATTAACGATCTCCACCAAGCTAGAGCTTCACCTTTGAATGATTGTGAAACAAACTTCACAATGTCCAGTTCTGCACAACCACTAATATCAACCACTGTATCCATCTCATCTAGCCACGTCATGCAATCAATGGCTCTTTTCTCCCCTATGAAATCCCTGAGCTTGCAGGAGACGAAATACTTATAAGAACATGTCTTAACACGTGGCTCTTGACTGAGCACAATCTTCTTAGACGGGACACTCCTTTGATTTGATGAGTGATGGGAATCGTCTCTCTCTGATGCGTGCGACTTAGATGGTGGCTTTGAATGAGCTACAGATAGGGTCTTGCTACGAGTGCCACTAGATTCTTTGAATTGCCTGTCCATGGCTCGCGTTACAGCATTATCAATCATGGCTTGCAGATCTGCACCAGCCACATTAATCCTGGTGGTATCATTATTCTCCCTCGGGTGACTATTAACCTCATCTGATCCGGCCATGTAGCTTGATTGCTACATAAAATAATGATTCATTCAGAAGTCTATTATGGAATTGTCATTTATGGCAATTCATTAACCATGGTAATCTTAAGCCATATTGGTTAATTTAATTTTATTATATTTTATCCATTTATAAACCATTAAGGATAACAGGGTGGCATACAAAAGGCCTAGTCACAAGGACAATTTTTAAAGTATAAGCCATGAACTTATAGGATCGAGGCATTAAGGCTTGAACATAGTTCATTACCCTTTTCTTGACAGGGAGTCGTAGACTATAACTGTCTTTTTTTGTCTTATAGGACAATAGGTGTGGCCCGTAGGCACTTCATCACTAATAGATGTTCAAAAATAAATAGAGAAAAGGAATTGGAAGAATCCAATATAAGGATGACTTGTGTGATTTTATCGAATCACATTTGCCAGGAGTGTTAACATGTTTTCAGATGTTAACAAGGATTTGAATCTTAAAAAGGGACCACCATCATGGCCCTGTCTTAAAATGACACATGGGCTAGGTTTTTACCTTTAAGATTTCATTTAATAATTAATGGCAGATCATTTATAAAAAGGAATGATATTTTGATTTATTTCATATATTATATTCATGCATGTGATGACAAATGAAATTTTAAAATTATAACATTCCACTAAATTTAAAAAGAGTACATAGATGCCCTAAACGGGACTTTTACATAAATAACTTGCCCACGCAGGGGCTAAAATGAAAATACAAGTCCTCGCAGGGACTAGGTACATAAATAAATGTCCACACAGGGACTTAATTGAAAATTAAAAATTACAAACAAATAATAAGGAATTTTAATAATCCCTTCTGTTCTTCCCCTTGATTAAATCAGCCAAACCCTTAAGTAGACCCCGACGGCTTCTACGCTCCACCTGAACATCACGTTCCACCTGGTTCAACCTCTGAAGGATCTCCTGCTGTTGCGGTGGTTGAACTAGGGGCGTTGTAGTAGTTGTAGCCAGGATAAGCTGGCTGCTCAAAAGGGTTATACGCCGCTGCACCGGCGTAAGAAGGAATTGGGTTATCATAACCCATGTGTGGTGGTGGTGGTGCGACTGGCGGAGAGTTGACCTCAGAAACGGGGTTTGAAGGCCCACCCATCTGCGGGTCTTCATATAGTGGCGGGTAGTGGCTGCCACTGGAGTGTTGAGGGG
>JARYGA010030919.1:0-40203 GCA_030545235.1 Helianthus tuberosus
TTAATATAACCAGAGGAGAGCTTCGTACGCTGATTGATACAGCTGTATCTAAAGCTGTAGAGGAGCAATTCAAGGAGTATAGTGGAACGCATAGTAGAACTTCTTCAGTACCCCACTCTAAGTCTGTTCCTAAGACCCATTCAGTGGCTCATGACAAGCCACCCTCTAAGAAAGACGAACTAAAGAAGGATGATGATCGACATTCATCTAATGAACACAGTGTTCCATCCAAGAGGATAGTGTTCGATAACGAACCGCGTACCAAGTCCTGTACCTATAAATACTTTGTTTCCTGCAAACCCCGGGATTTTACTGGGGAGAAAGGAGCAATAGATTGTATGACCTGGTTGGATGAGATGGACACGGTAGTTGACATCAGCGGTTGTGCTGAAAGGGATGTAGTGAAATATGTATCCCAATCGTTCAAGGGAGAGGCACTAGCATGGTGGAAGGCTCTCATTCAAGCTGCTGGGAAGATCCCACTTTACAACATGTCATGGGAACAGTTTGTTGCTCTCATTATGGAGAACTACTGCCCTCAACACGAGGTTGAGAGGATTGAGTCAGATTTCTTATCATTGGTGATGACAAACTTAGATTGTCAAGCTTACCTCACCAGTTTCAATACCCTGTCCAGACTGGTTCCTTACCTAGTAACACCAGAACCCAAGAGAATTGCTCGCTTCATTGGGGGTTTAGCCCCAGAAATCAAAGCCAGTGTTAAGGCTTCAAGACCTACTACATTTAGGTCAGCGGCAGATCTGTCGCTATCCCTTACACTTGAGGTAGTCAGAAACAAAGCTGCCAAAGCCTCTAAATATGGAAAGCGTAAAAGGGAGGATGAGGATTCTCATCATTCCGATAGGAAGAGGAACTCTGAGGATAAGAAGAGTTCCGGGTTTAAGAGAGACAGCCAGCAGTCGGGTGAGAAAACCAGGTGCGAAACCTGTAGGAAATACCACCTAGGGAAATGCAGGTTTGAATCTCAGCCTCTACCGTGTGGAATTTCCAAGTCTAGGGAACATAAAACCCTGGATTGCAAGAAGTTGAAAGACGCAACCTGTTATGGTTGCAACGAGAAGGGGCATATCAAGACCAACTGCCCTAGGAATCAGAAGAAGCCCGAAGAAGCCAAGAAAACAAACGCATGATGAACGCCCAGGAGATAGTGCAGAATGACGACTATATAGCAGGTACCCTTCCTTATCAAGCAGTTTATACAGAAATTTATTTGTTACTGGCACATATAATTCTATATAGAACAATAAATGTTGTGAACTGTTGTCTCCGCTGATTAGGACTCCGGTCATTTAACGCGAGATAGAAATTGGCCGATGACACTATAGAAAATGCTCTAACAAATCTTAGATTGATATTTTATATCTATTAAGAATCACTCTTTTCTGATATCCTTATGGCAAGCTTTCAAGCTATCCAAATTCATCACTATAATAAAGACAGATGTGACATTTTGATCCCCTGCCAAAAAGGTGATGGATTAAGACCAAACTTTAAATGCCATTAAAGGTCTTTTGTGACCTAGGCTAAGTAAAATTCATATATATTATATAGCGTTCATTAAGAATGTTAATTCTATATTGGCCGGTATGGTTTAATGAAACCATGGTTAGTATATAAGACCATGAGGATGATGAATAGCGGTTGTCGGATCACAACCAAGAGATTGATTCATTTAGTAATAGGAACCAAATCTTGAGTATGACAAATTCGGATAAGACATCAGTCAATCACGCCATTGATGATGCGGCGCATGCTAATGATGCTATAATTGTAAACCTGAAAAAGTCCAAGGATGTTCTTCAAACTATGATAAGGCGCAGCTGTGGAAAAGCTGTGAAGAAGATCGTGAAAAAGTTCAAAGAGCCGAATGCTACTTGCTCCAAATCCTTCGTAAACTATAAGTATAGCAAACTTTTAAAATCTTTCTTAAGGACCATAGTTATTAAGTGAAGGCAGGAATCATAAGAACTATTTCTTCTGTTCTTGTCAAGAACCTTCAGTCGTAGAATTTTAGAAGTATACTCTTCCTAGGTGTAATGCGTCAACACTTAGAATTGATATCTCTTTGATCTCTAATGATTGCGGATACCAGACGGTATGATAAAAGCGTCATATGAGGATTGATGTATCTTAATATGTTCCATAGATTGCTTCCATGCCTGATCAGTATGGAGGTTTAATGCATGGGACCACAAGGATATCTCAATGGTCATATGGTGCTAAGGTCAACTATTGGTATTCAAAGAAGATATCCAAAATGGAATGGTCCAAGTAAATGTTCCCGATTAGGAATTCATGGACTCGTAACATAAATGTGTCACTTATCTGATACAGAATATGATTGATGAACTGAAGCCCGAGATTTGGAAATCTCTGTAACCTCCTTGTACCTTAATTATCTTCTCCTAAGATTACCCTGTTTAGCCCTGAGAGGCAAGTAGAGTTAAGATTAACATCCCACTTTGGGTTGGAGTGTCGTAGAACTCCATGATTGATCATGGAATAATCGAAGCCCTGATTAAGTAAACTTTAAGATAAGAGATTCATATAGTCTAACTCGATATTCCGAGAATTCGGTATAGTTAATTAAGAAAGACGGTTCATTTTGCTTATGCATTGATTACCGCAACCCTAATTAGGCAGCGATTAAGAATCGCCATCAACTACCCAGGATCGTTGAGTTATTCAACTAGCTATAATGATTAGCTATTCCTTAAGAATAGTTTTAAGCAATGGTTGAGATAACCATCTCACCTTAAGATAAGCTTTTCTATAATAGTTGTATATAAGTACCAAGGTGGCTCCTTTGAAAACCTTGTATGGATGGAATGTTAAACGCCTATTGATAAGGACAACAGATTGATAAGTCCAATTATCAGGATCTGAAAGTTGCATTAGAAACAACAAATAAGATCATACAAATCCATAATCGATTGTAAGTTGCCAGTATACGGCAGGAAATCAAGGATTCATGAATGTAGCAACCCTCCTAAGTTCGTTTTAAAGAATAAGGTTCAACAGAAGTATCACCCTGGAAGGGTGTGCAAATTTGATTATCAGGCTAGTTAAAGCTCTGAATATATAGAATCATTCAAAGGAATCGAATGTATCAAGATCAGATAGCTTATAAGCTAAAACCTATTTAAGAAGATAGACGGAGCTCGCAATACATTTCACACTAATGATTTAAGGATGTGTTTCGCCAATAAGTCAAGAAGCACTATCACGTAATGATATGCAGATTTATGATATAATGAGCAACCTATGTCGATTAAGGATCGACAGGTGAAGAAGCTCCAAAAGGATACATGTGCCTACTATAGAGGTCAACTGTGGGAGCTTGGAAAGACTCCAGATATGTATAGGAGTTAGGTCCATTATGTGACAAAAAGTACTTCCAGCATTTTAGCAAATCTCGAGGTCAAGATTTCTTTTAAGGGGGTGAGGATGTAACACCTCGTAAAATCACGTCCAATGATGTATTGACACGTGTAATAAACCCTAATGAAGTCAAACACTGAAATTTAGGAACTAATTTTTCGAAAAATCAAAAACTTTGATTATGAAAGGACTGGAAGTGTTAGCATACCTAAAATAAGTTTCTAAATAACCTCTTACGATGTTTATATTCACAAATGTGCCACTTGATGATTAAGTGTAGCCGTTTGCGTAAGTAATTGAAGGTTTGCGTAATAAAGGGTTAAAAGCGTCAACATGTTAATTCTTACCTCTGAGTGACCTTTTAACAAACCGGGAGCTTCATGACATTTGATTATACTCTTGGGAATGCCAAATAATGGCCGTTTAAGGTTTTTATGCCTATAAGTAAAGTTAAGTGCAACTTTGCAAGTTAGAGGGACTAAAAGTGTCAATATGTTTAATTATACCTCTGAATGACCTTTTAGCAAACCTGAAGCATCGTGATGATTAATAATACTTTCAAGAATGCCTAATATGGGTTAGATGAGGCTTCAATGATATTAGATGATGAAATGCGCAAGTTTGCGCAAAAGAGGGACCTAAAGCGTCAACTTTTGAATCTACGCCCTTCGGTGATCATTTAAGCGAACGGGAGTGTAGTAACATGTATGTATATGCTTGGGAATGATCAATATGGGCCATGGAAGGCTTTACTATCATTTAACAGCATTTCGCGCTACTTTGCGCAATTAAAGGACTATTTGCGTCAAACGGAAAAAGTATGCCGATTCGTATGGTAACGGATATTCCGGAATATGTCCATGAGTTAAATATACCCTAATTATTCTTTATATAGCTTAGATATAGGCTTAGAGGTGTTTCATGCGCAAAAATAAACTTTTATGTCATGCAGGGACCAAAAGTGTCAAAAAGTGCACAAGTTTGCACTTTTGCGCATATCTCGCATTCTGAATATCCCCGGACACCCAAAAATTTATGTAAGCACTAAAATATTTTATTTTAGTGATCGCCTTGATAAAATTCCACTCGTTGAGTGATTTGGACCGTTTTTAGCGTCCGTCCGTGTTTCGTCGTAATTCGACGCATAACGTGACCGTACGGCCAAACGAACCGACATCCGACATGTTTTTGAACATGTTTCATGTCCTCTATATTTAAACATTATAGTGGAGCCTTAAAATGAGGTTAACGGGCCTTAAACGTGCCTAAAATAACCTTAAAGGCTCACAGGGACCATTTCTGCCAAATCTGGAACTTTGTTTGCTGTTGTGGACCTGCAGGCGGGCCGCGTAAAAGGCCTGGGTTTCTCACGCGGGCCGCGAGGCCTGCACAGAATGCAGAACAGCTATTAACAGCCTGTTCGTTGCTGTTTTCATGTTCAAAACTGGTTCTTAGCTCACAAAACCGACTCTAGGGGCAGCCCATAGATTTTATAAATGGTTTTACACATGGCCTAATCTGGTTATGAACTTCCGACACTTGTTGCGATCTCGTGAGGACCCGAAAACTATATAAAGGAGGTAAGTTCATTTGATACTTCACTTGCTTTCTCAATTCTGAAGTTCTCTGATCAACCTCAGGCTTTCTAGTGATCTCTAAGCATAATTAGGACTCTTGTAAGTATTCCTAACCCTCTCTTATTCGTTCTAGCTTAGTTAATTAATCAAAAGTCAAACCATCGTAATTTAAGTTTGACTTTGAGATTAAACGAAATTTGCTTAGTCATTTCTCGAATTGAAGGTACCTACAAGTAGGTATTTATGTGGGTAACAAACCCTTAAAAGGGTATTTCCAGATTCCCACTCTAACTATGTTAATTGTCGAGTCAAAGCATACTTTAAAAAGTCAACAGAATGATTAATTGCAAGTTTAAGCATAATTAGCAATGTAGGGTACATGCAATCTGTTTGATCATTAAAATAACATGGTAATTAATGTAAGAACATGTCTCAACATGTTCAACTCGACAATTTATAGTATAAACCCGGATCGGACCCGGAAGTCGCATAAATTGACTTTTGCTTTGACTATCAGTTCTGATCCGTTTATGCATGTTTGAGATCTGCCTTAGAGCTTATTTTGGACCAGGTTTCATATAAGTATAACTCTCTGAGATTGTACAACTTGGTTCAATACTTATCCGATTCATATGCATGTTTCCGATTTATGCTTAAATGTTGACTATTTTGCCCTTTTGACTATAAAACGTGATTTTTGAAAAAGTGAAAGAGTAGAAACATTAGTTACTGATTCATAAACTTGCACCTAAAATTTGACATCAGTTTGAGGTCTAGATTAAGAGTTATGCTCATTAGCGTAAATTAAAAGCTTTATGTTACTTAAACGGCGTAATTAGCATATAGCCTATTTAAACCCACTTTTTGATATCAAAATTTTTACCCACTGATGTTATATAATATTTTGTGATTTTTGAAGATTTTTATTTAATTTTTGGCTGAGCATAACATAGGTCTCTAAGCTTAATGCGGTTAATACCGATTTTACCCTTTTAAGCCATAAAATGAGTTTTACAAATCCTTTTGACCCCAAACCTTTTTCTACTAATTTTATTTGATAAATAAAATATTTTGAGCCATCTGGAATTATAAAAATATCAGCTTTCTTTTAAAAACCCGGAAATGGCTCCAAATCACCTTTTTGGGCATTTTTGACTCATAGTATGTATTAAGATTATGTTGAACACATAAGGTTTGATACCTACTGATATTTTAAGTAAATTATTATATTTTTACAGTAAGCTAAAGTCTTACACTCAGGTTTCCAGTTTTGACCTTTTAAGCCTATAAGAAATTACCAAAATGCCCTTAAGAGGCATAGTTTGGTTATAAAGGATAGATTTCACATATATATGATACCCTACTGTTATAACCTAGTAAATTGAGTAATTTTACTGATTTCATCAGACCTGAAACTCAGGTTCATATTTAAACTCTTTTATAACCTTTTTAATGACCAAAATACCCCTACGGGGCGTAATGTGAGTCTAAATCCGTTTTGGGCATAATATAAGATATCTTTCTGATGTCACAACATAATTAAAGCATAATAACTTAGGAAACTTGCATATGACTCTTTTGGTTACTCGTTACGCACTTTTTGCGTTCGGATCAGCGTATGTAACTAGATTGCATACATTAGCCGAAATGGGTCAAACCATATCATTTTTGTCTCAAAATCCAGAATGTGTTTAGATTACCCATATTATAAAAGTCTTCAAACTTGTCGGGTCAAAACCACATTCTAATCCGGTCTTCACCTTATCATGCGTTTGAACCGTATATTTCTGTAAGACTAACCGGTTTAAGCTTAGGCTTAATTAAAGACCCGTTAGCATTCTAATTGGTTATTTATACCATCATTCCAGACTAGAGCCTTCCGGTAAATGGTACCTACGCTTACTTAAGTGAATACGGCTGAGTTATTAAATTCTTACTATTTAAGACAGGAGCTAGCTCAGGTAAATACTCTTAACTTATTTTCCCTATACGGGCTTGGGATACGGTATAATAATACCGCTTGGTCGGGTATTGAATATTTAATATTATTGTGGTTAAATTATTGAGGTAACCCGGTTTAATCTGTATTGTTTGAAATAAAGACCTTTAGGGGTTAATGACCATGTCCCGGATATCCTTGACATCATTGTGTTATAAAATGGCCACGCCTTATACACGGGGTGTAGGCATACACCTGACAGTTGTTTAAGGAAAAACGGTATCTCACTCTCTTGTGGGCCTATACTTGTGGCGTGTCTGTTAATCTGACTCGGTTTCTACATCGGGCCCTGAACGTATAACGAACATGTAAATCTGTATACAAGATTATAACTATAATTGTCCCAAGTTATAAAGAGTTTGTGCCACGTGCATTCAAATCAATTTTTATTAAACCTTTTCAAAATGAGTCGGTTGAGTGTATTTACCAGTGTAAACTGACGTATCTTCCAAAAAGGTTAAGTGACAGGTACTGAACGTAATTGGCTGGAAGCTCAGGGCGTTAATAAGGAATCTTGCAAGTTCTAGGCGTCTAAAGTCTGTTGAACAATGTTTATGTTTTAAGATCCGCCTATGGATCCTTTACTTTCCGTTGTAATACTGGATATTACTTTTTATTCGGATTGTAATATATTTATCTTTTGCTTCCGCTGTGCATTCATATATATTGTGTTGTTTGACTATGATGATATCAACTACGTCACGATACTCCCCTACCGGGCCCACCGGTGAAACGTGGAAATCCGGGGTGTGACACTAATCAACGTGGTAATCAGTAGGTATAGTCACACGGGACTATAACCATCGTGATTACGCTCACGTCACAAAGTTCAAACGAACTTTGTGTTGACCATAACTTGGTCAAAGCAGAAAGTCAAACACTGTTTGACTTTCCTGCTAAAAACGCATAAAAACACGAAAGAATACTTACAAAGGGTCCACGCTAGGAAGTTTGATCGAAGTTTGCTCAGGTTTGAAGTGTTTAAACCTCAACTTAGTGCAAAATGAATCAAGTGTGAGTTGAAGTGAATGAAAGCATGGGTATTTATAGATTTTGGAGAACCGTTAGGATCGTTCCTCGCAAAACGTGCCTTGATCTAGACCTTACATGTGCGCACATGGTTTTCAAAACTATGGGAATACTTAAAACCGTCAAATTCCAGCCCATAGAGTGCAAAACCTTGGGTTAAAACCATCAAATCCTCAAAAATGGAACAAGTTCAATGTATCTGCCAGAAATTTCAAAAATGGTCCCTACACTTGTAAAACTTGATTTTTTTGGCAATTTTAAGCCCCGTTAACCCCATTTCAAGGCTCTAATATAAAGTTAAAGTATAGGGAACTTGAAATGTGCTAAAAAATATCTCGGATGTCGGTTCGTTTGGTCATACGATTGCGTTGTTCGGTTAATTACGACGGAAATCGTAACGAACGCAAAAACGATCCAAATTACGCGACGAATGGAGTTTTATCATGCCAATCACTAAAATAAAATATTTTAATGATTACATAAATTTTTGGATGTCCAGATATATTCAGAACGTAAGATATGCGCGAAAATGCAAACTTATGCACTTTTGACGCTTTTAGTCTCTATTGATCAAATAAGTTTATTTTAGCATACCGAAGCCCTCAAAGCCTATTTCTAAGCCATGTAAAGGATATTTAGGGCATATTTAACATATAATCAAGTTCCGGAATGTTTGTTACAGTACGAATCGGCATACTTTCGCAGTTTGTCAAAATTAGTCCCTGTAAGCGAATAAACTTGATTTCGACACACCAAACCATCCAAATCTTATTTCTAAGTTATGTAAAGGTTATTTAAGGTATGCTAAGCCTATTTCACTATTCCGTAGTGTTTGTTGCATTAAACTGATTATATTTACGCATCAGATCACGTATAATCTTCCAGAAAGCGATTTAAAGCTCGAAATCGAACAAGAATTTATATGTGCAAACGATACACATATTTATACAAATCCCAAGTATGAAATACAATATTTCATTGGTTTGGTATTCGTATGATGGTTGAAGTGACACAGGTGTCACAGTCTCCCCTACTTTAGGAAATTTCGTCCCGAAATTTAATTTTAGAGGAAACTTGTGAAGACAACTGTGATGGTTTCGCTTTCGAATGAATCCCTCGAACCCTAAGTAAAACTCTGGGCCATGTTTGGATTCTTAGAGAAATTTTCAACCGTCAAAGTGAAGTCCTTGTAGTAACAAAACACGGAGTTTCGAACTACGGACAGAAGAATGTTTCTTATGAAGACTATCATAGGAAACTTGTGTGTGCTCGAAATCAGAGTCGGAGAGTGTAAGATAAAATGACATTGGTCAAGGTCCAGGACTTCTAGTAACTTAAATAACGCTACGTTTGCAATGTAATAAGGAACACTTATATATAGGAAGTACCAGCGGCGTATCCACCATGCCCCTTTTTACATTGTTTCGTTATTCTCATCACTATAGGTCTTAACACATGACAAAATTTGTTGTGGTTTCTGTGCACTGAATTCCATAATTATGTATGCATCCATAATTACGTAATTCCTTGCACAGTCCACACAGTTCATTTCATAATGCGCAGGGGAAAATCAATTGAATAAACATGAAGTGATTTGACTAGACCACCAAAGGATCTTTTTAACTAGATCAACGAATGATCTTTTTAACTAGATCAACACATGATCTTCTTAACTAGACCGTAGTACGATTTCCTTAAATAGACCACTTAAGGGATCTTTTCAATTATATCATCACATGATATTCCTATCCAGATTTTTAAATCAATCTGTTTAACTAGACCACTCAAGGGGTCCAATTATAGAATAGTACTTCATAACCCAAGGGACTTTAACTACAACGTAGAAGTCCATTAAGGAATTAAGATAGTACCTTTGGATATCCTACTATGAATCCCTTATATGAAGATAGGGAAGATTCTACGAGGATTTGGATATTGAAAATTCGGATCACACAAAAACATAAATAAAACTCAAAAGCACAAAATCACATAATTTTTTTAACTTGATCTTTAATTTGTTATCTTTGGACACGGGTATTTTAAAGCACACCAGGAATCCAATCCGTGGATTTCATTTGGCACTTTAAACATCTTCAAGAATCTAACTATGGAGATAGAAAGATCTTAATAGGAATTCGGCTTTGTCCTTATTGAATTGTAATATACGTATTAAGGCATACGAATAATTCAATTAAGGGCTCCGATTTGAGCGATATTTATCCACAAGGATCTAATTATGAGGATAGAAAGATCCTATTTTGGATTTTGGAATTTGTGTGACGAGAGGTGTTTCGAAACCTTGCACTAAACGTGTTTAAGTCGACACACAAGGTAGAAAGTTCATGAGGTTGAGGTACTAGATATGCCAAGTCGACATATGAAGCAGAATTTGGAGGTTGAGCAGCGGCAGGATTTGTAATAGCTTTGCTTTGGACAGCAAAGCGGCACATGTTAACCAAATGTCCCCATCGTCCACAGTGGGTACATTTGAAACAGGGTATTTAATTCGGATGATGACGGTTGCATTGATTACACCAAGGAGCAGTTCCCTTGTACGGCTTCATCCCTGAGGCGAGTCATGGTGATAGCTAAATCAACGGTCCTCTGGAGTATGACGCCTATTTGTTGGGCAATTGAAGCACCTGGTTCGGATACTTGAGTGTTGTTGCGATGAAGAGGCATCATGAAGAAATTGAAAGACATGGGAAGAAACGAGGGAAATGAAAACAGAATGACAATGCATAAAAAATGTGATCACTTGTTTGTTACCTAAGGCAAACAAATGAGATGGTGATTAATCAAAGTAAGTAGGTCATATTAATGTATCGCGAAGACATGCTTTAGCCTATAAGTGGACACTCACCCCAAGAGTTCCCAGGTAAGAGTGTAGGATCGATTTCGTGACCCAAACGAGTCGTTCAGAAGAGCTCTTATCCATTTCAGAGGCGGAAACTAAGAAACGGAATAGAAAAACAGCTTGTTTCACTTAAATTTGCCTTGTATATTGATTTCACACTGATTACAGTCAAGCGGCACTTCGGCAGCAATTCAGTACCGGAAAACAAGATCGTTACAAATGATTACGCTCGAAAGGTTTATATAGGGGAAGGGGTTCCGCTCGAAACTGTCATGAGACACTTTCAAGCGGAATCACAATAATCTGATTTCGCTTGAAAGTGTCTCATGACAGTTTCGAGCGGAATCACCTCTTCGAGCGGAATCAGAACAATTATACACCTAAATCTCGAATTTTCTCGAACAACGTGCCCTAATCTAACAAATCTAGCACTAGACTCGATACAAGACAAAGTCGACAGATGTATGCACTAACAGACTCCCCCTCAGATGTTGACGAGTCTTAAGTGTCGAGTCTTCAACGTCTTCAGTCTTTATCAGTCTTTGGGCTCTTTCTTCCAGAATCTCAATCTGGCTCTTGCATCTTCAGACTCTCTCTTTCTAATAGACTCCCCCTCAACTTGTGCTGGGATCGTAGTCTGGCTTCCACAAGATCAGGATCGTGACCTGATTCACCTGCATATTCTCTACCCAAAACATAAGTTTCATAAAAATAAGATATAACAAAATTTAGAAACTTTGCTAATCACTTGAAAACACAACCCTGAATACATCATTTTCAAGTATCAAACATAATGATTTATCATGTTAATTTCTGATGAACCACTTAAATATATCATTTTCATTTCACACATCTTTAAACAAACTTTCCCAAACCTGTTCGTCATATTTAGCACTCGGAATTTTGAAAATCAGCTTTCCAACATCAGTTGTTTAAAATCTTTTTGAATTTTTCAAAATTTATGCTAAAACACACCGAAAATCTTTTTGGATTTTTGAAATAACAGAAATGAAATGCAGTAAAGAAATATTTACATACAATATTTTTGTGAGTTTGTGTAAGAGAATTATATCAGTTTTTGAGACAAATCACCAACACCGTTAAGCTTTAAACATTTTAAGTTCTAAACGATTCACTTAGATTGTCAGTATACTGATTCGCTTAAATTTTCACACAAAGTTCAACTATTTCGAGATACGATATTAATGTTTTAAGCACTTAAACTTATTCGCGTGTCCCACCTCAGAATATACTCCCGTATCCAGATCCCAATATTCAGTCTTACAGGTGAGTATACCTAGATGATATCTGTAAAGGGTTAAATTGCGAAACCATGAGAGCTCAGGTCAGAACTTCCGTTCAGCAGAGAGATAACGGCTCGACTTTAGGTGAGTCCCCTTTAGAGGATCTTTTTTACAACAGCATTGATTAGCAATTTTATTGTCTCATCATTTATGCTGAGGGCGGCGCTATATTTCAAGCAAGCGTAAAGTATTCTCCGGGGACTAGGCCATTGCTTCCGCATTATCAGAAGTCCCGGGATAATACCCCAGATATCACTAAGCATAAAGACCTAGTATCTCAGAAAGAGGGGTCCTTCAAACAAGATTTCGGGGGTTACCCATATATCCGAGAGATGTTACCCACGAATTAAGCAAGTTTGAAATTTAGGTTTATATCTCGTCACAATCTACTAAATGTGCAAAAACCTACTGGCATATCATCAGTGAGACCGTTTATCACAATTTAAACTTTCCATTTCTTTAGCATGTTGTGATCGTCCACTGATGTACTATCATTTCCTCTTTTTAACAACAAAACTCATTTTTGATTTTATCATGTTTTTGACTTTTTCAAATTTTCAAATGTTTTTGGATTTTCTGAAATTTTTACTCCCCCTAAAATGCAAACACATTTTAGGAAATTTGAAAACAAATTTTGAAACTCTACCTGAACAGTTTGTTTTCTTAAAAAAATTGACAACCGATATCAAATCGCTTCAAATCGCCATCCACTTGGCATAAACAGTCAGAACTCCCCCTCACAACAAACTATTTTCCCATTGTGATTTCAAAACACCTAAGTTTGTTTTAATCAAATGGTTTTTCCGGAAAATAAGTTTTGTTGATTTTACCATTTGTAAGATAGGGGATAAACTCATCATTTTGTTCTCCAACTACCACTTGTAAGTATGGTCCAATCAAGTTCAACTTAATGACCTTGATTAACCATTTGAAGATGAAAACCTTCTTCAACCACTTTCAGGTTCACTCACCAACCATCCCATTTGTAAATCAAAATATAACAATATAAAGATATCACCTGTAGATTTACCAAACAAACATTTCAAGAATGATGCTGATTCCTGCTCCACACTTACCAACCTGGGAGCTCCGGCAAGTCAGGTTTTTACTCAAACATTATATCCGCCCAAGCCTGACCAGCCTTGGGTGATTTTGGTACACATCTGTCCCACCAACATTTTGATTTATAAAACTCTTTAGCATCCTTCACTTTCCTGTCAACCATCTTACCAAAAATATGCTTGACTTTTCCATTGAAAGCCTTCTCAACATCAAATTCACCCTTATCAGCGAAGAATTGATTTGAGATCTCTACCTTTCCCACTTTCTTCATCAAATTTTCCTTTGACAATGGAGGAAAATCCTCATCGTTCACCTCTGGAACGGAATTCACAACCTTTTTATCAACCAAAGACTCCTCTGATTTTATGGAATCAGATTCATTATCAGAATTACCCTCAGATTTAACCACCCACTTTTTCTTGTTCTTATCACCTTTTCTTTTGTAAAACCTTTTTGAACTTTCAATTTTTTTAGAACTAGAATTTTCAAACATTTTATCCTTTTTCAAAGATAGCTCTTTCTTATCAACAAATTTTCTTCTCGAATCAAAGTTAGAAGAAACTCCCTGTTCTTTATAGTTGGACTTGGGACAATTCCAAGCTATGTGTCCAACTTCTTGTCATTTGAAACAGGTTCTTCTATCAACTCTTTGAGCAAACTTTCTCAGATTCTTCTTCACTTCAGCAAGAAACTCTTGATTCGATTGTTTCCAGAACGGTTTCTTTTGTTCTTCTTCTGAACTTCCTCCTGAAACAAATTTTGTATTTGGTTTATAAATTTTCTGATTTTTATAATTTTCTGATGAATTGAAGCCAAGACCTTTCTTTTTGAGATTACCATTATGGTTTGATTTCTTTTGAAAACCATAACCACAATTATAACCCATTTTCTTGTTTACTCTCTGTTGAATTCTTGAAGAAGTGTACTTGTTAGGTTTTCCATCAAGATTTAAATCTTTTATTTCAGAAATAATAATTTCTGTCAATTTAAAAACCTGTTTGATCATTTCAGTTTTTACACTTCTTATTGGAAATTCATTATCAGAATATAATTTGTCTAAATCATTCAAAGTATAAGCTACTTTGATTGAACCATCACTCAAATTAGATTTTGATAACAAGAATTCCTTATTGTAAACCCTCTTAACCGGTGAACTCGGACTCTTTTCTGACGAACTCGGACTATCAGACTTAGACTCCGACTTTGACTCTTCATCCGTATCTAACACCTGATCGACAACTTTCTTTACTAACTCAGACTCATGATCAGTGTCAGACGCTGTGAATGTAACATCAATATTGTCTGGTAATTCATCAATGATTTCAGACTTTAACTTGATGTTGACTGCCTTTTTTAGACGCTCTTCGTTTGGATTCCTGGGTGAATAGCTTTCATGGATCGGGGGCGGACATCTGTTATACTTGACACTTGGTTTCTTACCAGTATCAGTATCTTCAGTCTTTTTCTCCATGAATGCCTCAAGACCTGCAACAGTAGGATAAACACGATCAATTAAATAATCACAAGTAGTGTAACTCAACAGTAATCGTTTAATCCTTTCATTCTCAATTTTCTCAAGTTCCAAATCCTGCTTCAGCTTAGCACAATCTTCAATATAATCATTGATGACGCTTTGTTTTGTCATTAACGTTGCACTCATTTTCTCCATTGCTTTTTCAATTTCTGAATTCGTCTTTTTCAAGCTATCAACTGTCCTGTTCAGCACATCGTACGACTCCTTCACGTACTTCACATCAGACAGTAAATCTTCTTTAATCTTTTCTAATTCAGAAATCTTTTTGTCTTTCTCTTTACAAACTTTGCAAGATTCTGAACATTTCAAACATGGTTTTTCAACTTCAACCACCTTTTCAACTATCTTCTCAACCACTTTCTCCACTTCAACAATCTTTTCTATCGCATTCTCCATCACTGCTTCATCTTTTGTTTCTTGAACTTCTGACTTTGCCTTTTCATCAGCGAGTAACTTTGCTTCTTCCAGCTCCTTCTTTAAGCGGGCAATCTTCTTCTGATTCAGCATCTCAACTTTATCTGCATAGAAAAAATTAAAACTGTCAGGATCAATGCTTTTTCTACATTTGTTAAGATATTCTTCCTCATCATCAGTATCAACATCACTTCCAAGATCTGGAAAAATCGGGATTCTTTTCTGACTAGCTTCATCTTCCAGAACTCGAGCAACTAGAGCTGAACCAGGTATGTATTTGTCCCAACTAAAACCCTCTGCAACCTTTTCATCATCTTGATGAATGATTAAAGCTTTCTTCTTTCCATTGTCAGTTGCACTAGACGATGATGGTTGTTGCTCAATCTGATGAAAAATCGATTTCTGATAATAATTGTTCTTTTCTTGATTCCCGGTTGCTTCTTGATTTTTACACTCTCGTTTAAAATGACCTTTTCCTTTGCAACGGAAACATATAACTTTTGATTTGTCAAATCCTAAAGCAGAATTTTCCAGATCACAAAACCCATCTCTGCCCGTGATTTGTTTAAACTTCTCAGCTCTTCTACAAGCACTAGCTAAACACCATTTCACATCCATCAATTCAAGTTCCTCGGCATCAATCTGGTCATAGTCTTCTTTCGTAAGCATAGGATTACCAATTCTTCCTGCAACTAAGCTTTCATACGACTCTAACATGGCGACAAGAGATGCCATGTGTTGCTTAGCCAATTCAGGAGACAGGTTGTGACCATTCTGAATGTGCAAAGTCACATTGCATTGTAGATTTGTAGCATTCTGCTGTTGAGGACTTGATGTTGTGCTATTTGGATCAAAACTTGAAAACAATGAAGAATATCCACCACTATTAGTTGTGGTGCTACCATTTGGACTAGATGAACCATCAGCACTAAAACCAGTTTGGATTTTTGGACTTTGGCTGGAGGTAGCCTCAAACTTGTTTCCTCGGTAATACAAACTAACATCTTGTTTGACATTTGGATTTGTCATGATAGCAGTTTTTTGAATATCCAATTCCGGTTCTTCAATTTTCTGAATAAACTGTGCCAAATTCATACTCTCGGATTTCCTCATGAGTTTCACAATCATCAAATATGTTCCCCACTTGTGCTGTGGTAAAGCTTCAACTAGTTTATCAACCCACTCATCATCCTCTTTCTTAATGTCCAATCTACCCATTTCCAGAACCAGATGACAGTATCTATCAATGGTCTGCTTTGTTGTTTCATGCTCAAAAGCAGTAAACATATCAAGCGATTTCTTCAATAAAGCCTTTTTGTTTTTGATCATATCTGTACTCCCTCTGAATTTCTGAATCAAAGCCTCCCAAATTGATCTAGCTGTACCATTATGTTGAAGCAAAACAAAAATATCTTCTTTAACTGCTTGCTGAAGAATGCTGATCATCATCTTTTCACTTGTGTATTTCAACTTGTCAACTTCTGAAAAATCATTAAACCCCTTTTCAAGCCCACGCTCATTCTTTGGTCTCTCGTAATCTTTCAGCAATGAACACCATGCATCAAATTTGTATGCCTGAACCCAGTTCTCAAATCGACTTTTCCATCCCTGAAAATCCTCAATGTACATCAGCTTCGGTGGTTTCTGATGAGTTCCTGTCTCATTTTCACTGTACAATGTTTCAGCAGCAGTCACAGGAGCAACCGGTGTCACGAATGCATTGTAAAACTCGTCAGCCATGGTTCGGTAACACGTTTTTCAAAAAAACAGACAGATCCAAGTGAAATAACCACAATACTATTTGGAGCAGAATCACTACACAACAATTTCAAGCGAGATAACACGTTGGAGCGGAATCACAAGCAACTTGGAGCGGAATCACCCAACTCAGTTTCAAGCGGAATAGTTCAACACCGTTTCAAGCGGAATAGCTGATCTCGAGTGGAATCACAGAATTATGTTTCAAGCGGAATCACAGATTTATGTTTCAACACGGTTTCAAGCGGAATCTCTGGTAAACCTCAAGCGGAATCAGCCAGATAATGTCAATCTCAGGCGGAATAAGACACCCTCGAGCGGAATCAGAATGTGTATTTTCGAGCGGAATCACTTCTCGAGTCCATTTTTGTCATTTTTAGGTTGAATTTTGCTGTGAAACTTTCAAGGGTTTGTTAATATTGAATCTTGTATAATCTGTGAAAAATTTGGCCGATTTTAACCGTGAAAACTTGTTCAGATGAAGAAAAAAATGTAGAAGTGAGAAAATGCAATGAAAACAGGCTGATATATGCAGAACTCCTCCTCCTGAGCTCTGATACCAATTGTAGGATCGATTTCCTGACCCAAATGATTCGTTCAGAAGAGCTCTTATCTGTTTCAGAGGCGGAAACTAAGAAACGGAATAGAAAAACAGCTTGTTTCACTTAAATTTGCCTTGTATATTGATTTCACACTGATTACAGTCAAACGGCACTTCGACAGCAATTCAGTACCGGAAAACAAGATCGTTACAAATGATTACGCTCGAAAGGTTTATATAGGGGAAGGGGTTCCGCTCGAAACTGTCATGAGACACTTTCAAGCGGAATCACAACAATCTGATTTCGCTTGAAAGTGTCTCATGACAGTTTCGAGCGGAATCACCTCTTCGAGCGGAATCAGAACAATTATACACCTAAATCTCGAATTTTCTCGAACAACGTGCCCTAATCTAACAAATCTAGCACTAGACTCGATACAAGACGAAGTCGACAGATGTATGCACTAACAAAGAGTGACTGGTCTGATTATGTGGATTTGTACGAACACTCTAGCCTTAGACAGAAAGCTCAGAGTACAGGCATCCACCCTTCCAGATTGCACGTGTTCACATTATAAGACCCAAACTTTGACGAGATTTTGAAAACTTAGAAGGTTCAAAACCTAGTAATTAATCATCCTAGAACAAATGATCGGTTTTCAAAGCCGATTCGAAATTTGTGTTCTTATTGTGGTTGTCACCTAAGGATAAGTGACGGTATTGTTTTAAAACTAAACACAAGATAACTTGTGTTAGGGTCCTAGGAAGGTTATAGTCTAGGTCAAAGCATTACTAATAACCTAGTTCCCTATAACCATTGGCTCTGATACCAACTTTTCTGTCATACCCCGACCACGTAAAACAACAAATCGTGGCGGAAACGTCGGGGAGTGTCGTAACAGAATCATTGTTTCACAACCATGGATTAAATAATTTCGTTTTATTGAATTATTGAACTCATTGTTTTATTACAAATCAGATAAATACAAATATTATCTTTCAAGTTTTAAAGTCGCTAAGGCACGAGCCCATCCTATGTATAGCATGCATCAACAATCATCACATAACAGCACCTGAAACATGTGTAAAAATAGGTACGTCAGCATAAAAATGCCTGTGAGATACATAGGTTGTATTATAATAGGTTTCATGACTTGTAAATTTAGAGAAAAATGTTTAATCAAAAATAGTCATGAACCTTAAAATATTTTCTTTTATAAATCATACTAAAATTTATAAGAAATCAGATAATATAACAGAATAATGTATAGGCAAATAAATAATTAAGTAAAATGAGTTTGTATAAAATATGTTTTGATAAAAAGGTTTGTAGCATACATAAAAATATACTTTGGTTTTAAGAAAGTCGAATAAGTAATATATTAAAATATAATTCAGTTCCAAAATCGTTAAAATAGCATATTAAATATACTTTAGTCGTCAAAATAATAATTTTCGGTAGTATATCAAAAGTATACTTTGGTTTTATTAATAACATATTAAACTATGCTTTGGTCTTATAAATAACATATTAAACTATGTTTTGGTCTTATAAATAACATATTAAACTATGTTTTGGTCTTATAAATAACATATTAAACTATGTTTTGGTCTTATAAATAACATATCAAACTATGTTTTAATAATTAACAAAATATATATGTTGGTTTTGTACAATATCACACATGAGAGTATATCAAACTATACTTTTGGGAGTATAACAAAATATACAATAAAAATGTGATTTAAGAATTCAACCATACCTTAGTGCATCAAACTACACCAATTGAGACTATAGAAATACCACAAAGGCAATCTCTATTTGGATAAAAATATCGGTTTCTGACATTCCATGACAACAGGAATGGGGTGTCTAATCCTATAGCGCTATATCATACTACCAATCGGTCTGGTGAACATAAAATAAGTACTATCCAACAATTTAATTTTATAATCTTTGGAAAAATTAGTGTTTAAACCATAAATAATCATTCAGTTTGTCAAAAGATAAGTACTAATATGTATAATCAATTATACTTTTGAAATCATGAACATAACAAATAGGTACACATGCTTCACCCCAAAACATTGAAAACAGTAAAAGAGGGGACTATGTACTCACTTGAGAGTGCTTAGAAGTCTTGAACAACTACCAAGCCAGCTAGAGGGATCACGGAATCAAACGGCACCTAATCTAGGTAACAAAGTAAATAAACCGGACCTAAATCAGAAGATCGGATAGAATGAGGTTTCGTAAACCAAATGAGTGTGGGAACTCATATGATATGATTTAACAAAGCCTACATACTAAAACGACACCTAACCTAAGTGCTTACGACCCATTTCGACCCGTTTAGGTAGCTTACGCTACTTTAACGCGTCGTTCGCGTAAAACGCGTTCGGAACGCCTAACTAGTCCTATGTCAAGTATTATATGCCTAAACATGTTTAATTATGTTGCATAATTAGTTAAATGACAAAATTTTGGGTTACATATGCTTAAATATCAATTATGCATAAAAAGGGCATTTTGGTCATTTTCCTAAGGCATATAAACTACCTATCATACAACTAACTAAACGAAGTGACCATAAGGTATAACCTCAAAAGGTTATTCCCTATGCAACTATGTTCACCTAATGTGCTTGGTCGGATCCTAATGATCGACCAAACGGGTCGGGTTCGAAAGTCTAAGCGGTTGTTTAGACCGCTTACCTTACGACCCTATATAAGCACTAAACCTAAAGTGACGAGTTAAACATGTTAAAACATGTTTAACAAGGTTTGAAAACAAGTTAGATATCAAAACAAACGATTTTGATACCCAATAATAGTTTGGTTGCAAAATACACATGAATACGCATTTTGGCCGAAACTACGACTCGTCACTACGCCTAATCAACGTGGCAATCAGTAGGTATAGTCACACGGGACTATAACCATCGTGATTACGCTCACATCGCAAAGTTCAAACGAACTTTGTGTTGACCATAACTTGGTCAAAGCAGAAAGTCAAACACTGTTTGACTTTCATGCTAAAAACACATAAAAACACTAAAGAATACTTACAAAGGGTCCACGCTAGGAACTTTGATCCAAGTTTGCTCAGGTATGAAGTGTTTAAACCTCAACTTAGAGCAAAATGAATCAAGTGTGAGTTGAAGTGAATGAAAGCATGGGTATTTATAGATTTTGGAGAACCGTTAGGATCGTTCCACGCAAAACGTGCCTTGATCTAGACTTTACATGTGGGCAAATGGTTTTCAAAACCATGGGAATACTTAAAACCATCAAATTCCAGCCCATAGATTGCAAAACCTTGGGTTAAAACCATCAAATCCTCAAAAATGTACCAAGTTCAATGTATCTGCTAGAAATTTAAAAAATGGTCCCTGCACTTGTAAAACTTGATTTTTTTGGCACTTTTAAGCCCCGTTAACCCCATTTCAAGGCTCTAAAATAAAGTTAAAGTATAGGGAACTTGAAATGTGCTCAAAAATATCTCGTATGTCAGTTCGTTTGGTCGTACGGTTGCGTTGTTCAGTTAATTACAACGGAAATCGTAACGAACGCAAAAACGATCCAAATTACGCGAAGAATGGAATTTTATCATGCTAATCACTAAAATAAAATATTTTAATGATTAAAAAATTTTTTGGATGTCCGGATATATTCCGAACGAAAGATATGCGCGAAAATGCAAACTTATGCACTTTTGACGCTTTTAGTCTCTATTGATCAAATAAGTTTATTTTAGCATACCGAACCCCTCAAAGCCTATTTCTAAGCTATGTAAAGGATATTTAGGGCATATTTAACTTATGATCAAGTTCTGGAACGTTCGTTACAGTACGAATCGGCATACTTTCGCAGTTTGTCAAAATTAGTCCCTGTAAGCGAATAAACTTGATTTCGACACACCAAACCATCCAAAACTTATTTCTAAGTTATGTAAAGGTTATTTAAGGTATGTTAAGCCTATGTCACTATTCCAGAGTGTTTGTTGCATTAAACTGATTATATTTACGCATCAGATCGCGTATAATCTTCCAGAAAGCGATTTAAAGCTCGAAATCGAACAAAATTGATATGTGCAAACGATACACATATTTATACAAATCCCAAGTATGAAATATAATATTTCATTGGTTTGGTATTCGTATGATGGTTGAAGTGACAAAGGTGTCACACTAAGTTAATAAATCGACACCTAAATCGGGAGATCGGATAGAATGAGGTCTCATAAACCAAAAGAGTATTAGAACTCATGTGATTTAGTTTAACAAAGCCTACATTCTAAATCGGAATCTATCCTAAGTGCTTATGACCCGTTATGACCCGTTAAGGTAGTCTACGCTACTTTAACGCGTCGTTCGCGCAAATGCGCGTTCGTGACGCCTAACTAGTCCTATGACAAGTATTATATGCCCTAACATGTTTAAATATGTTGCATAATTAGTTTAAGTGACAAAAATTAAGTTACATATGCTTAAAATCAAATTATGCATGAAAAGGGCATTTTGGTCATTTTCCTAAGGCATATAAACTACCTATCATACAACTAATTAAACTAAGTGACCATAAGGTATAACCTCAAAAGGTTATTCCCTATACAACTATGGTCACAAAATATGCTTGGTTGGATCCTAATGATCGGCCAAACGGGTCGGGTTCGAAAGTCTAAGCGGTTGTCAAGACTGCTTGACTTACGACCCTATACAAGCACTAGACTAAAAGTGACGAGTTAAACATGTTTAACTAAGTTAGAAAACAGGTTTGATTTCAAAACAAAGTGTTTTGATACCCGAATATAGTTTCATTGCAAAATGCGCATAATCGGCAATTTGACTGAAACTTTGACTCGTCACTTCGACTATTCGACGTGGTAATGAGTAGGTATAGTCACAAGGGACTATAACCATCGTGATTACGCTCACGTTGCAAAGTTCAATTGAACTTTGACTTGACCAAATCATGGTCAAAGCAGAAAGTCAAACACTGTTTGACTTTCATGCTTGAAAAGCATAAACAAGCATGAAAGAAGCTTACAAAGGGTCCAAGCTAGGAAGAATTAAACTAAAAATACTCAGGTATGAAGCCTTCAACAATGTGAGAGCTTCAACTTAGAGTAAATCAGATCAATGAGCAAGGAACAACGGCAAATTTGATGGGTATTTATAGGAAACCTTGAATTAACAAGATCATTACATGTGTTTTTGCAAGGATCAAAGCATGATCTTGGCCATACAAATGTGGCCCATAGTTTCTAATACAAGAGGTGCTCAAAAACAAGCTCATGGTATGCCAAATCAGGGGTTAAAATCAGTGGAAATAGGCTGATATACCAGATTCAATGTTTCTGTCATCTGACGTTGTCGCGTCCCGTGTATGATCAAGCCTCATCTTACGCGGCCCGTGAGGTAAGTTTCAGAATATTACAGTTTTAGTCCCTACAAGCCTAAAACTTAGATTTTGATGCATTTCAGCCCCGTTAACCTCATGTCAAGGCTCTATAATGAAGTTAAAGCATAGGGAACATGAAATATGCTTGAAAATATCTTGGATGTCGGTTCGTTTGGTCGTACGGTCATGTTATTCGGTTAATTACGATGAAAACTCGAACGGACGCCGGAACGATCCAAATTACGCGACGAATGGTATTTTTGCATTCCAATCACTAAAATAAAATATTTTAATGATTACAAAAATTTTTGGATGTCCGGATATGTTCAGAACGTAAGATATGCGCGTAAATGCAAACTTATGCACTTTTTGACGCTTTTAGTCCCTATTGATCAAACAAGCACTTTTTCGCATAACGAACCCCTCAAAGCCTATTTCTAAGCTATGTAAGGGATATTTAGGGTATGTTTAGCTTATGATCAAGTTTCGAAAATGTTCGTTTCTGTACGAAGCGGCATACTTTCGGAGTTTGTTGTAAATAGTCCCTGAGATCAAATAAACTTGTTTTTGGCACACCAAACCCTCTAAAACTTATTTCTAAGTTATGTAAAGGTTATTTAAGGTATGTTAAGCCTATGTCATTGTTCTGGAGTGTTTGTCGCGTTAGACTAATTACGTTTACGCATCACTTTATGTATAACTTTCCAAAAAGCGATTTAAAGCTTGAAATTGAACAAGAATTGATATGTGCAATTGTCACAAGTATTTGTACAAATCTCAAGAATGAAACACAAGATTTCATTGGATTCGTATTTGTATGATGGTCGTAGAGGCAAAAATGTCACAGTGTCCCCTACTTTAGGAAATTTCGTCCTGAAATTTATTCGAAGGAGTCTGTCTGTATGGTTGTGTTAAACATTTGTCTTGCATGGAATCTAGGGCGTTATCTATTTGCATAGAGTAACCCATCAAGGATCTCCATGTAAGGCATAACTTTATCATCCCTTAGTGGAATGCTTCCTCAGATAATACAGGAAGCGGGAATGGGTTGTTATACCTACGATGTTCATCCCCTAAAGGATACTCCCTTGGTTAAAGCAGGAAGTGGGAATGAGAGATTTGATTTAATGATAAGACCAAATTAACCAATAGCTCTAAGAGTATTCTTTAAGAATCTAACTATTAAAACAGAAAGACCTTGTAAGGATTTGTATTTCATTTCTCCTGTGGATATTATTCAGAAGCGAAAATGAATGGATGATTCATTTCCTCCAATGGATTCTTCGTCAGATGTGGAAATGAAAGACGAATAGGTTATTTATTAGAATGGATATTTCTTCAAAAGCGGAAATGAATGGATAATTCATTTTCTCCAATGGGTACTTTTATTAGAAACGGAAATAAAGGAATGTATAAGCTGTTCATTTCTCAGTGGTTATTTCTTCAGAAGCGAAAATGAATGGATGATTCATTTTCCTCAGTGGATACTTCGTCAGAAGTAGAAATGAAGGATTGTTGAATAAGCTATTCATTTTCCCGATGGATATTTCTTCAGAAGCGAAAATGATTGGATAATTTATTTTCCTCAGTGGATACTTCGTTAGAAGTGGAAATGAAGGATTATCAAATAAGTTATTCATTTCCATGATGGATATATCTTCGGAAGTGAAAAATGAATAGCTAGTTCATTTTTCCTCAGTGGGTACCTCATTAGAAACGGAAATGAATATAGTTAACTTTTGTTTCTTGCTTAGGTTGATACATGACAAAACTTGCTGTGGTTTCTGTGCACTGAATTCCATAATTATGTATGCATCCATAATTACGTAATTCCTTACACAGTCCGCACAGTTTATTTTATAATGTGTAGGGGATAGGATCAGTCGAACAACCTTGTGATAACTTTGACTAGATTACCATAGAGTTTCTTTGATTAGGTCAACACATAAACATGTAAGCACATAGTCACATAATTGTTAACTTGTTTATCAACTCGTTATCCCTTGTTATAATTTGTTATTAACTCGTCGTTGATTTGTACACATGCATTTAAAGTACACCAGGAATCAAGTCGATGGACTTTAACTAGTACTTTAAACATTCTCAGGAATCTATCCACAAAGATAGGATGATCTTACAAGGATTTGGTTTCGTTCTCAAAGAATCGTAACATTCGTAGTAAAGCACACAAAGAATCCAATTAAGGACTTTGATTTTGCGCTTTAAACATCCACAAGGATCTAACTATGAAGAAGATCCTATAAGGATTTGGAATTCGTATAGCGGGAAGTGTTTAGGAACCTTGTACTAGGTATGCTAAGACATCATACGAAGTATAGTGTTTATGAAATCAAGGTCCTAGATATGCTAAGACAGCATATGAAGCAAATGGATCCTTGGATTAATTGTGCTAAGCATGCTAAGTCAGCATACGAAGGAGAGTGTTCTTGAAAATCGCGTACTACGTATGTTAAGACAACATACGAGCAAATTTATTTTTTGAAAGCTCCGCATGGAGTCTTTAAAGATATGTTTTTGAAAACCTTATATAATGTTTTGAAACCATGTACTAGGTATCATAGGAAAATATGTTTATAAAATGATTTAAGAATGATTTTGAAATTATGTATGGGTTTTTTTTTTTTTTTATGAAAACATGTATAATCTTTTCGAAATCACATGTTGTGTAAAATATCATGAAATTAGAAAGATACGATATGTATATCGTGTAAATCCAATTAAGGACTTACGGAAGTACCTTTAGGTATCCAATTAAAGATTCAAAGTGATACTTTGGGTATTCATCCAGAGTTGCAACTTGTACATTGTACTTTGTTTCGTAGAAGAAACGAGTACTTAGGATTTTCGTTGGGGATCACGAGCGATCACAAAAATGGAAGAACTACTAGAGTAGTTTGTCCTGTAAGGGACACGGTTCCTTGGTTTCTATATCGTAGGGGATATGTCGTTCATACATGTAACCACATTTGTACATCGTAATATAAATAAAGATTTATTTATAAACCAAAATAAATGTTTCATAGTCATGGATAACAAAAGAATTAAAATATAAAGTTCAGTTGTTTCTAAACAGCATTGTCTTCCAATCAGTCGAATGCTCATCCACGAGCTGGATTTGCATTAACAAGCTTTGGGCAATTGTTTCGGAAATGGCCCATCTCGCCACAGTTGTAGCAAGATCCTGGTGGAAAACGAGCTTGTGCTGGGTTGTTATCAACTTGATTTTGTGTAGCTGCAGCTCGGCAAACCCTAGCTGTATGACCAGCAAGTCCACAATTTAGGCATTTGCAGCATTGCACATTAGCATGATGATGAAGGTTACATTGGTTGCACAAAGGTGCAGTTCCGTTGTATGGCTTCTTAGCAGGGGGTTGAGCTGGTTGGTTAGGGGCAGCTTGATTGTTTTGAGCAACCACGACGAAGTTCTGAGAAGCCTTATGCTTCTTTGACTTCTTGGAGGATTCAGTCTGCTTATCCTTTGGTTTTCTTTCATCGGTTGGTTTCTTATCACCTTTTCGGAAAAGTTTACCCTTCCTGATCTGAGATTTAGTCAGGGTAGCGGATAGCTCAAAGGCCTGTCTAACTGTAGTTGGGTTGCTACCAGTAACAATGTCTTGAACGGAGTCAGGGAGGCCATCAATGTACTTTTCAATTGCCTTATCCAAAGGCGTAACCATGGTTGGACATAACAGACTTAGTTCCTCATATCGGTCTGTGTAGGCTCGATGCTCACCACTATCTTGTTTAAGATCGTCGAATTCCCTTTCCAGTGCCCTGATTTCATGACAAGGACATGATTCCTTCATCATTAGAGCTCGAAGCTCTTCCCAGGTTTGAGCCAGTCCCACATCGACACCCCTATCTCTCATCACACCATTCCACCATGTTAATGCTCGTTTTTCAAAAACACTACATACGAATTCAACCTTTCGCTCATTTGGATACTGAACATGTCTGAATGTGCTTTCTAGACTCTCGAACCATTGTAGGAGTGCAGTTGCTCCTTGAGACCCAAAAAATTTCAAAGGTTTAGCTGAGTTGAACGTTTTGAAGTCACACTGAGCATTTTTATTGTTGTTATTGTTATTCACTTGGCTTATCTGGGTAATGAGGTTCGGAATCACAGCAGCCATCTGCTGAACGATTACGGCTGCGAGGGCAGCATTCTCAGTTTGATCGCGTCTAGGAGGCATTTTATAATAAGAACAAGAAAACATGAGAAACGAGTGAGATTGACATTTGAATGGACAAAATAGGTATCGAAGATATCAACGAAACATAAGGAAGGCGATCATTCGTTCGTTACCTCAAACAAACAAACGATGCACAGTGGCTGAACAAAGTAAATAGGTCCTTATAATGTATTGCGAAGACATGCTTTAGCCTATAAGTGGACACTCACCCCAAGATTTCCCATGTGCGAGTGACTGGTTCGATTATGTGGATTTGTACGAACACTCTAGCCTTAGACAGAAAACTCGGGAGACAGGCACCCACCCTTCAAGATTGCAAGTGTTCACATTAATAAGACCCAAACTTTGACGAGATTTTGAAAACTTGAAGGTTCAAAACCTTATAATTAATCATCTAAGAAGAGATGACTAATTTTCAAATCGGATTTTTAATTCGTGTTCTTGTTGTGGTTGTCACCTAAAGATAGGTAACGGTATTGTTTTAAGACTAAACATAAGATAACTTGTGTTAGGGTCCTAGGAAGGTTATAGTCTAGGTTAAAGCATTACTAATAACCTAATTCCCGATAACCATGAGCTCTGATACCAACTCTTCTGTCACACCCCGACCGCGTTAAAACAACAAACCACTGCGGAAACGTCGGGGAGTGTCGTAACAGAATCATTGTTTCACAACACATGGATTGAAGTTTCATTTTATTGAATTATGTTTATTACATTGTCTCGAATATTAAAAGCAAAATATGAGCATATTGTCCTTCATTGTTATTAAGTCACTAAGGCCTCGTCCATCCCTATGTGAGCATGCATCATAATCATCATCAAACATCATCAAACAATGGTACCTGAAACATATGTGAAAGTACGTCAGCATAAAATGCCGGCGAGTACATAGGTTTTGTGAGTATGTCAGATTCATGGCCTTGAGTTCATATTGCAATACCTCGTCCAACTACGAGAGTTGTCGAGTGTGTGCCTTGAAAACAAAAGAGTTTGATATTGCAGTATGTTTCTATCAACTTTTACAAGTTGATATATATGTAAACCAAAACCATTGTAGCCATGAATCTTAACTGAAAACATTTGTCTTTGTAAACCAAGTAGTAAAATTGTCGTTGAAAGTAAACATTGTATGGTTTATATCTTTAAGTAAACCTTGTAGTGTAACTTCGTTTTGAAAACATTTGTCCAAGTGATATAGATAACGCAACGACATGTAATGTATTAAAAGCACTTATATATAGGAAGTACCAGCGACGTATCCACCATGCTTTTATCACATTACCCCCGCCCCGTTACCTAATCACTTACCATAACCCAATCGTTCAATAGTTCAAATAGCTACAATCGTTCAAATAGTTCAAATAGATAAAATAGTTCCAATGGTTCAATAGTTCACATAGATCAAATAGTTCCAATGGTTCAATAGTTCAAATCGTTCACATAGATCAAATAGTTCCAATGGTCAATAGTTCAAATCGTTCACATAGTTCAGATAATTCCAATGGTTCACATAGTTCACATAGTTCAATAGTTCCAGTGGTTCGTGTTTAAATTGTGAAAACTAACTTTTGGTCGTTTTATTGAATACATTCAAACCTGTGTGACTCGTCCTAATCGTTCAACTCGTATTAACAAACCACCAAAGGGTAAGTTAACAATTATCAGGTTCTGTCGTTACCCACATTACCACCATAACCATGGTGAAAGTCCGATAACGGGATTTGTCAGATCCTATGGTATCCTAATATCCTATGGTACCATAACGTACTATTGGTCGGCTTAAAAATAGTTAATGAATATCATTCAATTGTCTTTCGACCAATGCCCCAACAAGTTTGTTCACATGATTAAAATCGTCGTGTTTAATATAAACTACAGCATTCGTTTTAGAAAACTCGAATTCGTTTAGCATATATGAATCACCCCAAAACATTTCGAAAACAGAAAAGAGGGGAACTATGTACTCACATTGAATTGCAAAGTATCCTCGACTAAATGAACTTAACAAAGCTCGAGCAAACCAAGGAAATCAAGTGGCACCTTGTAATTGGATTGCTAAGTTAATAAATCGACACCTAAATCGGGAGATCGGATAGAATGAGGTCTCGTAAACCAAAAGAGTATTGGAACTCATGTGATTTGGTTTAACAAAGCCTACATTCTAAATCGGAATTTATCCTAAGTGCTTATGAACCGTTATGACCCGTTAAGGCAGTCTACACTACTTTAACGCGTCGTTCACGCGAAAGCGCGTTCGAGACGCCTAACTAGTCCTATGACAAGTATTATATTCCCTAACATGTTTAAACTTGTTGCATAATTAGTTTAAGTGACAAAAATTAAGTTACATATGCTTAAAATCAAATTATGCATGAAAGGGGCATTTTGGTCATTTTCCAAAGGCATATAAACTACCTATCATACAACTAATTAAACTAAGTGACCATAAGGTATAACCTCGGAAGGTTATTCCCTATACAACTATGGTCACAAAATATGCTTGGTTGGATCCTAACGATCGACCAAACGGGTCAGGTTCGAAAGTCTAAGCGGTTGTCAAGATCGCTTGACTTACGACCCTATACAAGCACTAGACTAAAAGTGACGAGTTAAACATGTTAAAACATGTTTAACTAAGTTAGAAAACAGGTTTGATATCAAAACAAAGTGTTTTGATACCCAAAAATAGTTTCATTGCAAAATGCGCATAATCGGTATTTTGACCAAAACTTTGACTCGTCACTTCGACTAATCGATGTGGTGATCAGTAGGTATAGTCACAAGGGACTATAACCATCGTGATTACGCTCACGTTGCAAAGTTCAATTGAACTTTGACTTGACCAAATCATGGTCAAAGTAGAAAGTCAAACATTGTTTGACTTTCATGCTTGAAAAGCATAAACAAGCATGAAAGAAGCTTACAAAGGGTCCAAGCTAGGAAGAATTGAACTAAAAATACTCAGGTATGAAGCCTTCAACAATGTGAGAGCTTCAACTTAGAGTAAATTAGATCGATGAGCAATGAACAATGGCAAACTTGATGGGTATTTATAGGAAACCTTGAATTAACAAGATCATTACATGTGTTTTTGCAAGGATCAAAGCATGATCTTGGCCATACACATGTGGCCCATAGTTACAAAGGGAGCTCAAAAACAAGCTCATGGTATGCCAAATCAAGGGTTAAAATCAGTGGAAACAGGCTGATATACCAGATTCAATGTTTCTTTCATCTGACTCTATCGCGTCCCGCGTGTGATCAAGCCTCATCTTACGCGGCCCGCGTGGTAAGTTTCTTTTTATGACAGTTTTAGTCCCTGCAAGCCTAAAACTTAGATTTTGATGCATTTCAGCCCCGTTAACTCCATTTTAAGGCTCTATAATGAACTTAAAGCATAGGGAACATGAAATATGCTTGAAAATATCTAGGATGTCTGTTCGTTTGGTCGTACGGTCACGTTATTCGGTTAATTACGACGAAAACTCGAACGGACGCCGAAACGATCCAAATTACGCGACGGATGGTATTTTTGCAATCCAATCACTAAAATAAAATATTTTAATGTTTAGAAAAATTTTTGGATGTCCGGATATGTTCAGAACGTAAGATATGCGCGTAAATGCAAACTTATGCACTTTTTGACGCTTTTAGTCCCTATTGATCAAATAAGCACTTTTTCGCATAACGAACCCCTCAAAGCCTATTTCTAAGCTATGTAAGGGATATTTAGGGTATGTTTAGCTTATGATCAAGCTCCGAAAATGTTCGTTTCTGTATCAATCGGCATACTTTCGCAGTTTTTCGTAAATAGTCCCTGATATCGAATAAACTTGTTTTTGGCACACCAAACTCTCCAAAACTTATTTCTAAGTTATGTAAAGGTTATTTAAGGTATGTTAAGCCTATGTCACTGTTCCGGAGTGTTTGTCGCGTTAAACTGATTATGTTTACGCATCAGTTTGCGTATAACTTTCCAGAAAGCGATTTAAAGCTTGAAATTGAACAAGAATTGATATGTGCAATTGTCACAAGTATTTGTACAAATCTCAAGAATGAAACACAATATTTCATTGGATTCGTATTTGTATGATGGTCGTAGAGGCACAAATGTCACAGTCTCCCCTACTTTAGGAAATTTCGTCCCGAAATTTATTCGAAGGAGTCTGTCTGTATGGTTGTGTTAAACATTTTTCTTGCATGGAATCTAGGGAGTTATCTATTTGCATAGAGTAACCCATCAAGGATTTCCATGTAAGGCATAACTTTATCATCCCTTAGTGGAATGCTTCCTCTGATAAATACAGGAAGCGGGAATGGGTTGTTATACCTACGATGTTCATCCCCTAAAGGATACTCCCTTGGTTAAAGCAGGAAGTGGGAATGAGAGATTTGATTTAATGATAAGACCAAATTAACCAATAGCTCTAAGAGTATTTGTTAGTCCCGAAAAACCCGTGACATCACTTAACGGTTCAATCGAATGCGGAATATAAGATCAAACCGTAGAAACAAAAAGAAATTTTTCATTACATAACTCAGTGTCGCTGCTTAGATCGCACACAGTCTCAAGGACTGTCTGGTACGATCTTCGAGAACCATGCACACAATCTCTAGGATTGTCGGGTACAAGGTTCTCCTTTAGGGGATTACATGATTTACAAAATGTGAGAGCTCTACCACTAATAATCTAGTCAAGACTATATATAGGAGCCTCTACCCCATTGGCCCACATGGCCTAGCCGAAGCCCAAATCCTAATCTAAATAAAATAAACATAAATAAACGTAATAAGATAAGCGTAAAACTCTGGACCTAACAATCTCCCCCTTGTTTTATGCTCTCTTTATTACAGTTTAGATAGTCTCCAATCTTAGGTCTTCTCCTTTAGTGGCCAAGCAGTCAACGAGCCCATCAACGTATCTCGGATGTTACGAAGTTGATCTCAGATGAATTGAAATGTATCTCGGATGACAACCGGACGAAGATAGATGATGCCGGATAATCTCGAGTGAAGCTGATGTGAATCTCGGATGATGTTATCTCGGATGTAAATATGGTATATTTCGAATGACATCTGATCTCGGATGTAATTTTAAATCCAAGATGAAACATTTTCGGTCCACATTATTCTACATTGGATTTCCATTATTTTGAAACCCGAGTTCAATTGGTCCAGATGTAGTTGCCGTAGACAAAGCCTACTCCCACTACAATTGGACTTTCATTATTAGATACACTATTAAACATACCTGGGCTCATGTCATTCAGACCATTAGTTTTATCTATTGGGCCAGTATTAAGCCCAATTCGAACTCCTGTCCAATTCATTTTCAGATTCCACCATGGTCCCCACAATCATTCTGCGCTGAATTCAAAACATGTCTCCTCACTTTCTGACCGTAGATCCTTACCATCTAGTGGCCCACATTCCTTAGGGTTTTTGGAGAATTCATGATATGACATCCTATGTGCAGCCGCCACAATCATTCTCTCAACATTCTTTGCTGATGTCACGTGACATCATCATCTTCAAACATAGCCATAATTCATCATCTCTTTCCGTCGTAATTACCGGAACCTGCAACTAGCTTTTACGTTCATTTTCCGACACTTATCCGGTCATCTTTTCCGTTCATCGTTTCACGGGTATAGCTCAGACTTTCCACACCCTTTCGTTGTCATCTCCAACACTCTAATACTCATCGTTCAACGTTCTCTGTCATCGTTACGGTTAACCATTTTCGACCACCGTCTTCGACATCGCCATTTTCTGATCAACCTTCTGATAACTGTTACCTGCAACAGTTAACATCTCCGAACCATCTTCGTCACCTGCAACTTCAACGGCGACCGAAACCTGCAACATCAACCATCGGCGTTTTCTGATCTCCGTCGCTGGTCAATCCTGCAAGTCACTGTTTCAAGTCTTCCGTTTACCACTATCTTCATCTTCAATCTCCGGTTCTTTGTTTACCTCCACTGTTACTCGCAACAACACTGATGTACCAACCTTTTTAGCTTGTATCCACTGCGCAGTTCAGCTTCCGACCTCCGGCAGATCTTGATTTTTTCAGATCTGTGAATGAAAACCAGATTTCATAAACCGGAGATCTTACATTTACGAACACACATCCCCCGACACGGTGCAAATATCTTCTTGTTCTTCGAGTGATATCAAAACCGAGCCTTTGAAAGACTTCAATGGCTCTGATACCACTTGTTAGTCCTGAAAAACCCGTGACATCACTCAACGGTTCAATCGAACGCGGAATATAAGATCAAACCATAGGAACAAAAAGAAAATTTTCATTACATAACTCAGTGCCGCTGCTTAGATCGCACACAGTCTCAAGGACTGTCTGGTACGATCTTCGAGAACCTAGCACACAATCTCTAGGATTGCCGAGTACAAGGTTCTCCTTTAGGGGATTACATGATTTACAAAATGTGAGAGCTCTACCACTAATAATCTAGTCAAGACTATATATAGGAGCCTCTACCCCATTGGCCCACATGGCCTAGCCAAAGCCCAAATCCTAATGTAAATAAAATAAGCATAAATAAATGTAATAAATATAAGCGTAAAACTCTGGACCTAACAGTATTCTTTAAGAATCTAACTATTAAAACAGAAAGATCTTGTAAGGATTTGTATTTCATTTCTCCTGTGGATATTCTTCAGAAGCGAAAATGAATGGATGATTCATTTCATCCAATGGATTCTTCGTCAGATGTGGAAATGAAAGACGAATAGGTTATTTATTTCCAATGGATATTTCTTCAAAAGCGGAAATGAATGGATAATTCATTTTCTCCAATGGGTACTTTTATCAGAAACAGAAATAAAGGAATGTATAAGCTGTTCATTTCTCAGTGGTTATTTCTTCAGAAGCGAAAATGAATGGATGATTCATTTTCCTCAGTGGATACTTCGTCAGAAGTAGAAATGAAGGATTGTTGAATAAGCTATTCATTTCCCCTATGGATATTTCTTCAGAAGCGAAAATGAATGGATAATTCATTTTCCTCAGTGGATACTTCGTTAGAAGTGGAAATGAAGGATTATCAAATAAGTTATTCATTTCCTTGATGGATATTTCTTCGGAAGCGAAAAATGAATAGCTAGTTCATTTTTCCTCAGTGGGTACTTCATCAGAAACGGAAATGAATATAGTTAACTTTTGTTTCTTGCTTAGGTTGATACATGACAAAACTGGATGTGGTTTCTGTGCACTGAATTCCATAATTATGTATGCATACATAATTACGTAATTCCTTGCACAGTCCGCACAGTTTATTTTATAATGTGTAGAGGATAGGATCAGTCGAACAACCTTGTGATAACTTTGACTAGATTACCATAGAGTTTCTTTGATTAGGTCAACACATAAACATGTAAGCACAAAGTCACATAATTGTTAACTTGTTTATCAACTCGTTATCCCTTGTTATAATTTGTTATTAACTCGTCATTGATTTGTACACATGCATTTAAAGTACACCAGGAATTAATTCGATGGACTTTTATTAGTACTTTAAACATCCTCAGGAACCACAAAGATAGGATGATCTTACAAGGATTTGGTTTCGTTCTCAAAGAATCGTAACATTCGTATTAAAGCACACAAAGAATCCAATTAAGGACTTTGATTTTGCGCTTTAAACATCCACAAGGATCTAACTATGAAGAAGATCCTATAAGGATTTGGAATTCGTATAGCGGGAAGTGTTTAGGAACCTTGTACTAGGTATGCTAAGACATCATACGAAGTATAGTGTTTATGAAATCAAGGTGCTAGATATGCTAAGACAACATATGAAGCAAATGGATCCTTGGATTCATTGTGCTAAGCATGCTAAGTCAGCATACGAAGCATAGTGTTCTTGAAAATCGCGTACTACGTATGTTAAGACAACATACGAGCAAATTTATTTTTTGAAAGCTGTGCATGGAGTCTTTAAAGATATGTTTTTGAAAACCTTATATAATGTTTTGAAACCATGTACTAGGTATCATAGGAAAATATGTTTATAAAATGATTTAAGAACGATTTTGAAATTATGTATGAGGTTTTTTTTTTTTGAAAACATGTATAATCTTTTCGAAATCACATGCTGTGTAAAATATCGTGAAATTAGGAAGATATGATATGTATATCGCGTAAATCCAATTAAGGACTTACGGAAGTACCTTTAGGTATCCAATTAAAGATTTAAAGTGATACTTTGGGTATTCGTCCAGAGTTGCAACTTGTACATTGTACTTTGTTTTGTAGAAGAAACGAGTACTTAGGATTTTCGTTGGGGATCACGAGCGATCACAAAAATGGAAGAACTACGAGAGTAGTTTGTCCTGCAAGGGACACGGTTCCTTGGTGTCGGTATCGTAGGGGATATGTCGTTCATACATGTAACCACATTTGTACATCGTAATATAAATAAAGATTTATTTATAAACCAAAAGAACTGTTTCATAGTCATGGATAACAAAAGAAATAAAATATAAAGTTCAGTTGTTTCTAAACAGCATCGTCTTCCAATCAGTAAAATGCTCATCCACGGGCTGGATTTGCATTAACAAGCTCTGGGAAATTGTTTCTGAAATGGCCCATCTCGCCACAGTTGTAGCAAGATCCTGGTGGAAAACGAGCTTGTGTTGGGTTGTTATCAACTTGATTTTGTGTAGCTGCAGCTCAGCAAACCCTAGCTGTATGACCAGTAAGTCCACAATTTAGGCATTTGCGGCATTGCACATTAGCATGATGATGAAGGTTACATTGGTTGCACAAAGGTGCAGTTCCGTTGTATGGCTTCTTAGCAGGGGGTTGAGCTGGTTGGTTATGGGCAGCTTGATTGTTTTGAGCAACCATGACGAAGTTTTGAGAAGCCTTACGCTTCTTTGACTTCTTGGAGAATTCAGTCTGCTTATCCTTTGGTTTTGTTTCATTGGTTGGTTTCTTATCACCTTTTTGGAAAAGTTTACCCTTCCTGATCTGAGATTCAGTCAGGGTAGCAGATAGCTCAATGGCCTGTCTAACTGTAGTTGGGTTGCTACCAGTAACAATGTCTTGAACGGAGTTAGGGAGGCCATCAATGTACTTTTCAATTGCCTTATCCAAAGGCGTAACCATGGTTGGACATAACAGACTTAGTTCCTCATATCGGTCCGTGTAGGCTCGATGCTCACCACTATCTTGTTTAACTAGTCATTTGCCCACGCGATGCGGCGGGAAACATAACACTTAGGTTGGTGTGTTTAGGGCTATGTACGGGGCGGTTCGGTTTTGATCCATAACCAAACCCAAATTCGCGATGCAACGGAAAACACAACACTTGTTACTAATTCTAAGGGTGTGCACGAGAAGGTTCAGTTCAGTTGGGTCATAACTAAAATCTAAATTTTCGGTTAAGGTACTTCAAAACCGGTCATGGGGATTTAAAGAGTTTTAAAAGGATGTAAACAAACCGAACTGCGGCAAGCAAACAAAAGCACAACCATAAGCTCATAAATAATCAAACCAATCCGCCTGTAATTTCTGATCTATATTTAACATTCAAAGCGTCGACTTGAAGGTGTTCAAGAGCTTCAACATAAGTTGCAACAAATATGTAACTCGGTAAACTCGTATAATAACATAAACATGTATGATTCACGCATAGATTTAAATGCATATACATGTTTACAAAGTCTACACTTTAATCACAAAAAAGTCTACATCAAACAAAACTTTATTTGCAGAGAATTAGAGAACCTTTATGGGTTTTATTATCCATCCAAAAACCCAAATAAAGAGCCAATGTCACAAAACAAGTATAGCTGATGGTATAACATTGGCCAAAAATATATCCTGCATAACTAACGTTTAAAATAAGAATAACACACCTGTTTAAGGCTAGGCCTCCCAACATTGTTTAAAGCTCCATTATCAGTTTAAAAGAAGAATCAATTGGGCTGAACTGCGTGCCCCCAGTAGGTATATTCTAGTAGAAAACCTGCTCGATGCGGCGGCAGTGACAAATTACTCGTAATATATTTTATATCATTTCTGTTAGTCTTCTTGTTTGAAGCATATTTTATAGCATTAAATTTTTTTAGTAAGTAATTAAGTAATTGTATGAAAAAATAAAAAAAATATATAGTTATGAAGCAACGCATAATAAGCAAGTTTTCAACACTTTTAATCAATACAAAGTAATACACTAATACTTGATATGGTTGAGATGCCTCTTAAATAAAATTGGGATGGAAGGGATAATATTAAAAAAAAGTTACTATTGGTACTTTTTATGGGATTAAACTAATAATTTTAAATAGTTGTTCATTTTAATTTTTTGAAAATACATCAACACAATCTACGACTATTTAAAATGATTGTTATTTATTTCTAGTAAATCAGATAATTTGAGTTTTTAGGTAATTTGTGTAAAATAACGTTAAAAACACGAGTATATTCACAAATTTGCCAAAAACCTTGCGCTTTTTTTCCCAGAAAAGTGCACCTTTAGTGCTTTTAACATACCAAAGTAGCCAATTCATTTACCCATATTTGTTTTACATTTTTTTCTTTTTATTATTTCACAACTATTTTTACTTGCGTGTTGTTAAGGATACTTTATTACTTTACTTATATGCATGTCTAACGGTTCGAGTCACTTTTGGGTGAAACCTACGGTTGGTTTTTTTTTTGAACTGTAACTTTCATTAACACAAAACCAAACAGCCTACCCACAAACAGGGCAGCCCAAACAACCAAAATTACATATTCACAAATTTACACCAATCCTCCCAAACTATACCTTTATGACGCGATCTATTAACAAACCAAAGATAACTAATAGCTTTCACCTGGCTGAAAACACTTCCCACTTTGACCGGTTTATTTGTAAATCGAGCTTCATTCCTAGACTTCCATAAACTCCAACACGCCACTACAATTATGCCTTTGAACGCCTCCTTAGCACACCCCGACAGCCCCGCGTAGTCGTGCCATTCAAGAAGATCTTTGAAAGAGAAAATCGGAAAAGGAGTGTTGCACCAGTTCCTAATTAGGGACCAAAGCCTGATCGCCACCGAGCAGGATGTGAACAGATGTTCGACCGATTCTTCGCCAAAGTTACAAAACGTGCACGAAGGATCTTCAATCTGGATATTCCTATTTCTTAGAGCCAAAAGAGTTGGAATTTTACCCATTTCCGCACGCTAAACAAATATATTACATTTCAATGGAACCCACTTGCACCATTGCATCACAAACCTGCTGCTAACGTTTGAATCAAAATTCAGCAGCTTTTTGATAATCGAAACCGATCACTTTTCTTATTTATAAAAAATGTGTTTCATGTCATAATAGAGTACTCGCAGTTTTTATGTTAAAACTTAAAAGATAAAAAAGAAATGAACTTTAGGTATGTATTCGTGAATTTCATAACATAAAAGTGGAGGATTGAACACGCCAACACACAGATGTGATGAACTGATCTGAATCGCCCACTTCATCTCCTGATATTGGATCTGTGGTGTTGAATTTATATGATAATGCAGGCATAGGGAACGCTTTATGATACACAACCACCTGTCACATGTTGCAATCAAATTTTATAAAATTAATATATTAAAATCATTAATATTAAAAATATCCAACGAAAATTTTATTCAAAGGGTTATAGGCCATATAATTCAAGTTTTTTTTTTCAATAAAACAGCTATTAATTAATATACTAAAATCATTAATATTAAAACTATCCACCAAGTGCAAGAATAACCCATGTACACCCCTTCGTTTGACTTTGAACGCCTCAATATCGGATTACACATTTTAAGCGTGTTAGGCTCGTATTCGGATTACAATTTATTTGACACGATATATCAACATCAACAATTCAACCTGCTAACCCAACATGACTGACACCCCTTCTCAAACAATCAGTTTGTAACTATGAGATCGATAACAAGCATGTACGTGAAGATTTACAAGTTAATATCATCTTAGAGAGAGAATAAAATACGTGTTTTTTTTTTGTATTTAACTTTGAATAAAAGAAAGGACCAAACCTTTGGACGAAAGTCGCAAAACTGACCAAACCTCTGGGATGAAAACTGCATATTCAGTGTAACACTACAAACCCAATAACATAATAGGCGTTAACACTACCGATAAACTTACTGACCTGAGACCAGCTCCACAGCGGTCCGTCTCTGCTGCCCAAGGCATATCCTTTTTCCGAAATACACTATACATAGCTGTAAAATGAAATACGAACGACAATAGATTAAAATTGCCACCTGTTTCTCCGAAGTTGTCGGAAATCATATAAACCAACATATTGCACAAATAATCATACAAAACCAACATATTGTACAAATAGGAGGGTCGAGTCGAGCGACATGTTAGGTCAGAACAGGTTTCGCTCAGAATGGCTTCGGGTCAACAGGTCGATCAAAAAAGGCTATTTTTGTTCGGGTAAAAACGGGTTGATTAGTTCGGGTGAAAAACGGATCGCTTTGGAAATGTGACATTTATATGAGTTGAAACGATTCGTTTTTTACCCGAACCAAAATAACATTCTATAATCGACCCGTTTTGACCCGAACAAAAAGAGCCTTTTTTTAATTGACCTGTTGACCCAAAGCCATTCTGCGTGAAACCTGTTCAAAGAAGCAAACAAATGAGTTGAATATTATCAATTCATTATCAAATGAGTTGAATATAAAATTGAGGTGGCAAACAGGTCAAAATGGAAAGACTTTTTAATAAAGTATCAGGATGTAATCATGCAAACAAGAAGAGCCTATTCATTAAACCGAAGGATTTAGTCATGCACAATGACTTTCTCAATAGGTTTTTAAACTTAAAGATGTAATATACAAAAAAAAATAACCAAAAATTTAATTTGTTTTCAACAAAATGCATAGGATATATTCCTCTCAAGGACTATCTAGTGTTAAGAGTGCAAATTTTTTTTAATATAAAACATGTTTATTCTATCTCCTTAAGATAACAATAAACAACAAAACCGCAAAACCATCGGTATGGTATTATGTGATGTGTGTAGCAGGCAAGACATGAGGATCTGTGATAATCTCATTCCAAGAAGCATCATTAT
>JARYGA010030920.1:0-38216 GCA_030545235.1 Helianthus tuberosus
AAACTCAATAACATTTTGCTGCATGAGATGGACAAATCTTCAAGAAAAAGATGATGATTTAAGACTTTGTGCTTTCAAACGGCGACAAAAAAACTACTTGAAAAACAAAAAAAAAAACAAAATGAATCATACGAAAGTCGAACCCAGTTAACATGATTCAAAAAAGAAGAAAGAGACTTGTGACACTAAATATTTGGAAGATCAATTATTTATATATTCTTTTTTTTTAATTTTCTTTTTCAGTTGATTGTTAGATAATAAAAACGCTGTATATAATAAAAACGCCAGACACCCAAATGCTTGTTAAAACGCTATCATGCCGTAAAACGCCCCAAAAACTACTAAACTATAATAAAATTACTTTGAAAAAGTATTATACAAAACCCAAAACTTAAAAAAAAAATAAAACCAAACTTAAAAATGTAACTATAAACAGTAACTACAAAACAGTAAAAATGAAGAGACAAAAAATTTATTATATTAGAATCTAAAACGCCAAACTTGAAAGACGGGACGTGTTACAGACTTCAGAGATAAAAGCTTGTCAAAAACAATAATTACAAACAGTAACTGAAACGGAACCTCCTAACCTATGCCGCCAAAAGAAATCCTATAAAATAATAACTCTCAACAACTTCCATTTAATTAAACCAAAAAATAAACGCCAAATATTACTAAATAGCACTCACTATAAAACACCAAAAAATTAAAAAAATCAAATATGGTTAATATGCTTTTTTGGATATTCAATACTGTTCATCATGGAGTTTCACTGAATGGATTGTTAGCTGAGGGGGGTAACTCAGTAAGATTTTGTTGCATGAGATGGACAAATCTTCAAGAAAAAGATACTGATGACAATCAAATGTCATTTGTGTTCTTTGTTCTTGAATAAGACTTGGATGAGAAGAAGAGATCAATGACACTGAAGAGTGGGATGATTATAAAGATGAAGATCAAGATGAAGAAAAAGCGAAAAACCCACCCACACGTCATAGATCTATGTCCACAAACATCCAGAAAAAGCCACTTCAACAGACGAGCAAGCAAAATAATCAAACCGATGAGTTTGTTAAGTTTTACATAAAACGTCATATATTTTGTGACAGTTCTTGTACTATTAAAGAAGACAGAGACTGATGACAGTGAAGATTGTGAAGAGAGATCCGATTAGGATTTTTAATTTATTTTCTTCGCTTCTATTTTTTTCCCTCTGGTTGTAATATAATTTCACAATTGTAAAACGCCAAGATACACAAACACCAAAATGCATATAAAAATATTAGAACAATGGGCAATCTTGTTTAAAACGCCTTGAAAAAACGCCATTCAGATATATTTCCTGACCCCCCCTAGGGTTCCAATGGCATACGATTTGAAAAACGCCATAAACGCCAAAATGTTAATACAATGAAACCATTAAGGCCATTAATTATTGAATTTGGTTAACGTCAAAAATAAAACAATATTGTGAAAAACGGAACTGGAAAAGGAGAAGATAAAAGGACAAAAAAGTCCCTCTGCCTTTCTCTATGCCGCTTGACACGTGTTGGGCCAGGATGCGTTCTCACCATTCTCACACTTTTGAGCGTTTTCTCCTGATCCGTTCCTCCTATGGTATAGAACTATTATTTAAGTACCTATAGATGATAGGATTATTCAGATATTGAAAATAGTTTTTAAAGGCTGATTCTTAACACCCCCCCCCCCCCTCTCCTGATTATACCCCCCCCCCCCCCCTTGTGAGAGGAAAACTGCCGGTCTCACGCGGACCCCACCTGTAAGTATGTGAGAGGAGGAGGGTGTAAAAAGTAATTAGAGGGTGTAGAAAGTAGCACCCTTTTTTAAATACTTATTTTGCTGTCTAAAATAGAAGTACGATGTAGCATTTTCCAGTTTACCTTCCATTTTCCACTTCTTCGCTTCTATTTGAAGCTTTTGAATAAAAACAAGCTTATGACCATTTGGCTTTGCCTCGCGTGCATTACACTTTTTATAATATCATTCCCGTTACAATAATCAAACACTTAATTATATAAATACAAAATTTCAACTTGTGCAATGAAAAGTAAATATAATAATTTATAAGCGAAAAAGACAAGTCGCAAAAGTATAAATGTGACAAGAGTTTTATGGGAAAGCATGAGGCTACTCGGTATGGTGGCGGATCATCCTTGGAGGATGATCCGCCACGTAGGCGCCACGTCATCATCCTCCTAAGGATGGTCCATCCTCCAAAACTAGAGGGCATGGTAAGTTGGTCCTAGTCATCATCCTCCACCCCTTTTATGTTTTTTTTTTAATCTTCAACTTTTTTTAACATTTAACAAATAAAGTAACAAAATATTTTCATTAATATTAAAAAAACATTACATAAACTTAAAAAAAACAGTGGACGACTCAATGTAAAAAACGGATCAGACTGGGCCATGTCTCCTGCAATACGTAAAAACAGTGGACGACTCATGCGGAACCGACGTCGGAAAATCTCGGCTGGGTACACGGGTTCATCGGCAAAATAATCAGCTAGTAGTTTAGCGTGGCCGGCTATAAATTTAAAACGAAACATAAATGAAATTAATTATAAAATACATTTTCAAATCTATATAAAACATAAGGAAAAAAAAGTAAAATACCTTCTTGGTCTCGGTTATATTTTGCTCGTCTAGTTAGCCGTTGGGACGACCCTTGATCAGCCGCCATGAAGACCTGAGCCGCGTTCATAATCATGTTGTGCATAATATCATCCTCTTCCGAAGATGATGAATACCACGCAGACGAAGCCGATGAAGACATAGAAGAAATTGAAGAAATGGAAGACATGGGTGAAGCCATGATAATTTTTGAGCGAGAGATGGGGTGGTAACGGGTAAAAAATGGTATAAAATATGATGAGTTTTTATAAAAAGGGAAGAGTGGTTTATAAAATGTGAGAGAGATGGGGTGGTAGTGGGTGAAAAGTTGTGAAAAAAATGGTTAAAGAGGTGAGTATTTATAAAAATGGAAGTGAATTGGGGTATATTTTGAATTATTACCGTTAATTTTAATTAGAAAATATATATTTTTTTAAACGGCTACTTTTTGGTTGGGCTCCACTTATGTTGGATCGTCGCAAACGGCTGGAAGTCGACGCCGAAGACGGGACGCGGGGGGGGGGGGAGGCACGGTGTTTGGTCCGTCGCCGAAGCCCGACGGAGCGGGGATGACCCCCATACCGACTAGCCTGATAAAGAGCACCAACTTTTATTTGTTTAGTGTATTCAACATTCATTAATATTAATAAATATAAGGTGCAAATTGTGGACAGTTTCTCTCAAGATTTGATATGCAATTATTTAAATTATGTGGTATAAAAATGTATTGTGCATGATATGTATATTAAAAGTTTTTTTTTTCAAAACTGATGGGGAAAACTTTCTAATCACTTCTTAAAAAGCGTAATGTTATAGAAAGAGTCTATTAAACATTTTGGCGTGCTTAAAAGGTAACATAATATGACTAATAGAAAAAAAAAACATATTGTTTTTGATGGACAAATTAACTAATAGAATTCTGCTTTTAGTAATATATCGGATTCTACTTAATAAAAAAGTTTGATATATTGTAAAAAAAATCTGTTATGTACATATATAGATAAACATTTTGTTAAACTTTTTAGAAAAATATACTAAAACGATCTTGGAAAATTTTAAAAAATATCCTTTCAATTTCTTTTTTTAAGTATGATGTGACCTGGTTTTCAAGAGAACCAAAACTCTATTACTTTAAAATGGTGGACGGTGATTTTTTTAAAAGCTTATAGGCTCAATTTGTTGAGTATATGTTTTGGAATTACTAAACTAATGTTGTATCATTGTTACGTCATTGTCATATAAGAATTTGAGCAGTAACAATATACCATTAGGGTGTGCGGTATGGGAGCGGGGAGTGGGTGATTGAGTGGGCACACCACCGTCAACCCTTGTTTAAGTTGGGTGATTGAATTGAAGCGGGGTGTAGTCACCGTACAAGGGAAAAGGAGAGAGAGAGAGAGCATAAATGGTGTGCCCCGCACTCTTCCAAACAATTACACATTTATCATTTTTTAAGAAAGAATTGTTTGGGTGGACCACCCCTTACGTTTAAGTGCAAGAGCGAAGTTGGAGAGGGAATTCACATAGAATGAGATGATTGCCTTGATGAATAGTTTACCACTTCCTACGAATGAACCACCCCTTACATCCTTAACAATGTGTTATTGAGTAACAAAAGATAAAAAACGATATGATTGGTTTATATTGGTGTGTGCCCCACCATCATCCGCACATTCTTTCATTGGCGTCGTTAATGGAATGGCTATGGCTCCAATAACTAAACCGAATAACAAAGGGCGGCGGTGTTTAACCCGTTAACGAGTGATGTGGCACCCACTTACCATTTCACAACGGAGGATCTTAGTAAAACAAAGTTATATTTTTTAAAAGATAAAAAAGTTTTTAGTAAATATGAAACCGGTAAAATTTTCAAAAGTTTAAGCTTATCATACTTTCAACCCACTTTAATGTTTTGACTTTATATTTTTACGTAGATATGTAAGATTAAATATAATTATTATGATTATATTTAATTGTGTAGCCATTATAATCATTTATATTATTTGGATCAAAATATATTAAACCTATAATGTAATTAGTTGGTAATTGTTGATGGGCCAGATTACCCTTATTAACTAATAGGGTTTCCCCTTGGGTGTATATAAGGAGATTACTAGAGAGGGATTAGGATTAGGCATTCATAACATCAACACTAAAATCGTCTCCCCTCTCTCTCCATTACTACGAGTTCTTCATCCCTAAAGAACTCGGTACTACCATCAAGAAGATACATCCTAAAGGAGAACCAGATCAAGCTGACAATCACTTCAAACTTAATTGCGGCTTCTCTGACTGGATTCTCTGCTGGCATGTCTGCTGTATCAGGTATTATTTTACATGTTTTCCATTATGTTTAAGACTGATTAACATGTGATATCAGAGCAGATGTTGATAAATCAGTTCTGTTTTGTATCAATAAATCTGGAAAACAGAATTTTAAAAAACCCTAATAAAATTTGTTATTACAATCCGAGATACCATCTCGAATCATCTTGGATCTAAATCATGCATCTCAGATTGTATCTCGGATGAATATTTATAAGTAATTCCAACCGAGATACTTCTCGGATCATACGTTTATCCATTATTACTGTTCCGAAATCCCAATATAAACAACTGTTAAGAAATCTGCTTAAATGTGTAATGATTTCCAGATTTCGGATACAAGGATTAAGTTTTTATTATTTTAGGGTTCTTGGTGTTCTTATGAAAATTCGAACAGTTTCCTTTATTTTGGAATGTAATTTGGATTATTGGGTGTTATCCTGATTTTGATCTATTTTATTTAATTAAAACTTTTCGAAATCTGTTATTGTTATAAAAGGATATAATTTTCGAAATAATTAGATAAACTTAATTGACATTAAAACAGGAAAAAGATATCCCATAATCCCTAAGATTTCGAATTTCAAACTTACCATGATTAGAGAATTTGAAACCTTGAAGAACAATTTTCGGATCCATTAGAGATGCTCATTAGAAATCCATTAGAGATGCCCATCTCAGACTCATTAGATATGCTTATCTCGGATGAATCTCGAACTAATCATTACCATCTCGGATGAATCCGAGATCATTCGAATTACACGTCTCGGACTAATTCGAGTCTCATCCAAGACTCATTCGAGATTCCATTTCGGACTAATTTGGGTCGCATCCGAAATCCATTCGAGATAACACATTTCGGACTAATTTGAGTCTCATCCGAAATCAATTCGAGATCACCATTTCGCATAATTCTAGTGTCATTCGAAATCTAACTTACTACATTAGGCTATTATTGTGAACTAAATTTCAGCTCGGGGTTCCACCCCGAACCCCGTGCGGGGGCACGTTGTCCCCCTGCACCCCAACAAACTCACAGCGTAGTTCGATCCGCGCTAACAGGTGGTTTGCTATTAAATACTTGGTTTTGTAAATAATTAATTAATCATTAATCAGATAATTTTTCAAAACCAAAATAGCATAACTTGAATGAACTTCTGATGTATCACTTCTGGCCAAACCTGATTTGATGCATCTATTTATTGTTCAAGTATTATAAAAGCTATGTTAAGTATGCATTACAAACAAGTATCTTATTTATGGCCAAAGCTGATTTAATTCATTTATGTCTAGCATACTTACAAGTGCATAACTAAAGTGATTGTCTCATTTCTGGCCAAAGCTGATTTGTCATAATTACTTTGCACACATGCTTAAATGATTACACTTCTGGCCAAAGCTGATTTGTCTTCGTTTAAGTAGAACTTTAACTAAGTCTATTATTTTGATGTTAGTAATAGACATATCACAACCTCTTCACATAATGATCCTCATATTAATGATCCTTCATTAAACTGATGATCATTTTTTATCTGCCTTATTTTTTAAGTACCCATAACTTTACTCACTATAATTTTCTTCTAAAAATCTATATCTCATCCACTCTAATTCCTAAAGCTAATATGTTTTGCTTTACATAAAGTTTCTATAAGATTAGCTCTTAAACCAAATCCTTGATTATCCCTTAAGACATGATAAACCTATTGCTCTTTTCTGATAAAAGTACTAGTACCGAGTTTAAAAACAATAAGATGGAAGAATTCTGTGACATAATGGGTATACTGCAAGAATTCAGTGCGCCGTACACTCCACAGCAGAATGGAGTAGCAGAAAGGAATAACCGGACACTGATAAAAACAACGCGAATGATGTTGGCTGACGCAAAGCTTCCTATCAACTTTTGGGGAATAGTTGTTTCTGCTGCTTGCTATACTCTCAATCGAGTTCTAACTGTGAAGAAGCATAACAAGACATGTTTCGAGCTGATCAACAACCGAAAGCCTAACTTGGAATATTTGGAGCCATTCGGGTCACCCTGCACAGTTCTGGATCCTGATGGAAAATTTGGTTCAAAAAGTTTGGAAGGAATCTTCGTGGGTTATTCTAGTCCACTTAGACGGGTTTTCATTCCAAGTCTTGGAAAGATCATTGAAGCTCAGCACGTGGAATATCAGGGATACACTATGCCTCCACAGAAACCTGCTGACTCATGGCTATTTGATTACGAGACATTATGGGAGTCATTCGACTTACCTGAGGAGCCGAAGTTTATTGATCAGATAAATCTATTTCGGGAATATGAGGCTTCTCAGTACAGCAAATGGCCAGTCAAGTCTTCAAGGCGTCAACAAATTTTAATCGATCATGAAGCTGGTCCTAGTCTCAATGGTCATAGTGATACAGATTTGCAGCAAACGACTTCAAAACTGGGGCCTGCTCCATATAATCAGACAACAGTTTTTGATGATTAAAGTCTGATTCGGATAGCCCGACCTTAGATAGAGGTGATTTAGAACCTGATGGGGAGCAGATCCAATCTTCATATCAAACTGTTCCTGTCGATGAACAAGTTGCAGATCGGAACATTACGAATTTGGAAAGCGAGGTGAAGGTTCCTGGTGAAGTTATCTCGAGGACTCTATCGTATCACCCCGAAGAGCTGATAATTGGAGAGTTACAATCAGGAGTTCGAACGAGAAGTCAAATAGACCAAGGCTTTGCATGTTTTTATACTAAAATTGCACCGTTACAAAACGATTTCTCACTCAGTTGTTTTATTTCACAGGTTGAACCACGAACGTATAAAGAGGCACTGACAGAAGAGTCGTAGGTTAACGCGATGCAAGAGGAGCTCTGTCAATTTGAAAAGCTTGGAGTGTAGAAGCTAGTCGATCTTCCTGATGGGCATAGAAAGATTAACACCAAGTGGGTATTCAAGTGTAAGCGAGATGATAGGGGAGTGATTGTGCGCAACAAAGCTCGCCTAGTCATTCAGGGCTTTAGTCAACAAGAGGGGATCGATTTCACCGAAGTATACACCCCTGTTGCTACACTCGAAGCTATCAGAATCTTTCTCGCATTCGCTTCATGGAAAGGGTTTAAAGTCTACCAGCTGGATGTCAAGTCGGCATTCCTGTACGACAAAGTGAAAGAGGAGGTCTACGTTGGTCAGCCACCGGGCTTCACCGATCCCATTCACAAAGACAAAGTCTACCTCTTGGACAAAGCACTATACGGATTGCACCAGGCCCCGAGAGCCTGGTATGAGACGCTCTCTCAACACTTGCTTTCCAAAGGCTTTATCCGAGGAAAGGTGGATGCCACTCTTTTCACAAAAGAGGTCGATAGACATTTGCTGATCGTGCAGATTTATGTTGATGATATAATTTTCGGGTCTACAAACGAGGAACTCTGCAAAGAAATTGAGACTGTAATGAAGCAGAAGTTCGAGATGTCATCGATGGGTGAGATGAAGTTTTTCCTTGGGCTACAAGTTGATCAAATGCCAGAGGGGACCTTCATACATCAAACAAAGTATGTCCACGACGTTCTAGAGAAATTTGGATGTCAGAGACTACACCTATGTCCACCCCGATAACAACTAATCACGGTATCAACCCTGATCTCACAAGAGAGAAGGTCGACGAGACGCTATACCGTTCGATGATTGGTTCGCTGATGTACCTCATTGCATCTCGTCCTGACATAATGTACCTGACCTGCCTCGCAGCTCGTTATCAGTCGAGTCCTAGATCGTCACACATGGTTATCGTCAAGCGTATTCTTACCTGAGAGGAACCCCAAGCTTGGGGTTGTGGTATCCAAAAGATGGTGATTTCAAACTCGGATGCTGCAAGCTGAATTCTAAATCTACTAGAGCAGGATGCCAGTTTTTTGGATCACGTCTGGTAACTTGGCAATGTAAGAAGCAGACAACCGTTGCACTTCAACGTGTGAAGCAGAATACGTGTCAGCAAGCAGCTGCTGCTCTCAAATTCTGTGGATCCAACAACAAATGCGGGATTACGGTTTGCAATTTCTTACTACTCCTATCTATGTAGATAATGAAGCAGCAATCAACATAACAAAAAACTAGGTACATCACGCTAAAACTAAACACACAGGAATTCAACATCACTTCATCCGAGATTGTTTCGAGAAGAAGTTGATTCGAATGGAAAAGATCCATACCGACGAACAAAAGGCTGATTTATACACTAAACCGTTTGATAAGTCACGTTTTCAATACTTATTAAAACTAAACGGTATGAAACTTTTGTCGTCAGGGGAAGCAATAGTTGGTGTTGATGAGAAATCCAAAGCAGAGGATGTCGAGAAGCAATCTGCTATGGTTTGTCGCATTTTTCGATGTTTTCGTTTTTAGGGGGAGATAGTCTTTTTCAGAAAATAAAAAAACATTAAAAAATGAAAAAAATACAAAAACAATAGAAATTTTAAAATGTAAAAAACAATAGAAAACACAAAAAAAGTTTGTGTAAAAAGAGGAAATGATAGTACATCAGCTAGACTGTCACGGTACGCTAAAGAATTGTAGTGATTTAAAGCATTAAACGATCTCACTGATGATGTATCGATAGGTTTTTACACATTTTGTAAACTTTTTCGGGATATAGACCTAAATTCATATGTTTCTTATTTCGTGGGGAACATCTCTCGGATATATAGGTAACCCTTGAAATCTTGTTTGAAAGATTGCCTGTTTCTGAGATACGAGGTCGATATACTTAGTGATATCTGGGGTATTATACCAGGACTTCTGATATTGTGAAAGCAATGGCCTAGTCCTCGTATAATACTTTACGCGCTTTAAAAGTTAAAGCTTTCCCTCAGAATAAAAATTGATAAGTATTGAAAAATACAAATCAAGTGTTGTTGTAAAGAAGATCCCTAAGTGGGACACACCCAAAGTTGAGCCATTATCTCTTTGTCTGAACGAAAGTTCTAACCTGAGCTCTGATGGTCTCGCACTACCCGAAAACAGATATCAGTATAGTATATTCACCTGTAAGACTGAATATAGGGAATCTGGATATGAGAGTATATTTTGAGGTGGGACACGCGAATAAGTTAAGTTTCTAAAACACTAATCCGTATCCTGAATTAGTTGAACTCTGTGAGAGAATTTAAATGGATCAGTATATCGACAATTTAGGTGAACTGTTTAAAACTTAGTGTGTAATAAGCTCAATGGTACCTGTGACATGTCAGACGCTGATATGATCCTCTAACACGACTCACAAAAGGATGTTTGTAAATAGTTTACTGTTATTTCTTTTTAGCTTAATCCCAAAAATATTTTAAGTGTGTTTTAACATAAACTTTCTATAATCCAAAAAGATTTTATTTCTGCTTTAGTTTTGACAAACCATTGTGGACAGCTGATCTTTGGAATCTCACACGCGAAGAGTTTTTGCTGAACGACTGGGTTGGGAGCTAATCTAAAAGCTGGGAATTTCAAAAGTCAATCAAGTTCATTAAATTGACACTTGTATTTTTCAGAAAATGGTTGAAAAGTTTGAACAAAATGTCAGTTGGTTTGTATCGAGTCAACCAAGGTCATTAACTTGGACTTGGTAGACAAATTGAGTAACCAGGGTCATTAACTTGAACCTGGATACTTGAGTGGATGTTTAAAACTGACCAAAACTGATAAAATTTGAAAAGTTTGAAAAGTTAGAAAATTTTTGGGAAGTGAGTTGATCGAATGATCATCCGATCGGATGACCATCTGATCGGATGTCACCCTATATAAGGGTCAACATGTCCAGTCAACCTCATTCGATCGGTTATTCATCCGTCACACTTGAACTTTTCTCTCTCAAACTTCATTGATTTCTGAGAAATTTCTTGCCTATCCACTTACATAGGATTGTTGGTTTGCTTATCACTCACTATGGGAAAGGTAAGTTTCACTAATTTCACCGCTAAATTTGTTATTATTGATGTTTATTTGGACCAACGGTGCCGATAAAGGTATATCTTAGATCTAGGCTTGATTAAGTGTTGTTTATAGAAATTGAACTTAGATGCTTGTACATCGGCCTTAGATTTAAGGAGTCACCGAACCAATTTCAATAAAACTTCATCTGATTTGAACTTAGAGTGATTTGAGGGTGTCGGCAGCTGACACACATATTGCTAGATCTAGAGAATTTTAGGGAGTCTTGATAAAAATTGAACATAGGGTTTGAACTTAGAGTGATTTGAGGGTGTCGGCAAAAACTCTAAGAGAAATTGTGGTCAATTTTGATAAATCATAAATTTTTGATCTGATATGATTGATATTCAAACTGTTCTTCATGTTGATCGAATGATCATTCGATCAGATGACCATCCGATCCATTGCACCATTTTGTTTGAATGATTCTTTGAAGTGTGCTTTAACTGTTTTACTCGAATGATCATCTGACCGGATGACCATCCGATCGGATGACTATCCAAACTATTACATCATCTTGATCCTAATATGTTCTGTTGTTTTGAATGTTCATTCGATTGGATAACCATCCGATCGGAAGGCCATCCGATCCAACATACAACCAGTTCTTTATGTTTATCAGAACAAGCTCATCTGATCGGATAACCATTCAATCGGATGACCATTCGTCAGATGGATTCAGTACTGCATAGTGTGAATAGTGTTAGAAAATTTTTCAAAATTTGAAATATTTTTACCCTTTGAACTATATGTCTTGAAATACGTACATATTTTAATATTGAAATATTTGCAGGCAAGAGCTTCTGATTTTCACCCGAAACACAACATATACTGCATATTGGATGAAGATTTTCCGAACATCGAGCCATTCAAAGATGTTGTGCCATTTTTGAGAGAAAGTAGAATATTCAAGGCATTGATGGAGAGGCACAAGTTCTACGAGTCTCATGTTAGAACGTTTTGGAATGCTACACGATATGACGAGAAAGATGAAGCGATTCACTCGGCAGTTAAGGTCAAGGACGATAAGAAGAAGGACATTGATTTGCCAGTGAAGATTACTGTAGGAGATGTGAGGAGAGTATTGAATTTGCAAGACAAAGATGATGATCCCATCATTATCTCTGAAAGATTGTGCAAAGGGTTTTGGCTACGCATAGGATACACATGCTTTATAAATGACAAAGGGTACATAAATTCTAAGTTTTTAGACCCTATAAGTTCCTCGTTCATTACTGTATCCATGCGCTATCTCATAGAAAGGGTGCATATGATGAAACCTCGGATTACATCATGAACATCATCGCATGCTTGGTGCTCAATAGGCCGCATAATATGTCGCAAGTCATCTTCAACCATATGTTAGATAACATAAAGGGTGAAAAGTATATCATGTACCCTAGGTTCGTACAGATGTTGTTGGATGACCAGATTCCAAACTTACCGAAAGATCCAAATGATGAACTTCCTCTGCAGCATATGGACAGTGAAACACTAAAGAGATTGGATAAGTATAGGGGTGTGAAACAAGAGGACGAGCCAAGGTATAGGCCTAAGTTTGGAAAGATAAAGAAGACAAACTATGTGGCACCTGAAGGTGATAATTGGAGACATGCAGAGAGCAACTCAGAAGATGGAACAGAAGGTTTGAAGATGATGGTTGAAAAGAAGCTAAGATTTTGGTTCGTGAAGGACGAGAAGAAAAGAAAGAGAACTCCTAAAGTGACTACGTCGAAAATAGTGATTAAGGGTAAACTAGAGAAGCAGGAATCATCAAAAAGGTTGGTAGATCATTCTTTTGAATATTATACTAAAAGTGTTAATATTTGTGTTGCAGAAACAAAGAAAAAGAAGTCACCACCACGTTTAGTTGATGAGCCTGTCATTCCTCCAACTGAATTGATCAAAGAAGGCGCAGATCTTCTGAAGATGTCTTTTGCTGAATACGATAAACGTTCAGCTGCTGAAGGTGCTCAAGGTGAAAAGGTAGCCGAAAAGACAACAAAGAATGTTGAAGCTTGTGATGAAAGCTTGAAGGAAAAGACGTTCGTTGAAGGTGAAGTTCATACGGATTCAAGTGCTAATGAGAGTGATGATATAGATCCAACAAAGATTGCACCAACGTCTTATATGAGTGGCAAGCAGAAGTACAAAAGGTCGCCAAAGAAAAAGAAAGCGTCTGACGAAGAAGATGCTACTTATGAGCCAACTCCTACTGAGAAAGAAAAGATCAAGAAGAAGGGTATCAAGAAGAGAAAAGCACACCCAACTGGAGTTGTTCCGAGAAAAGTTAGAGCTAGGAAAGACACAACATCTATTTCTAAGCAAGAAACCGCTGAAGTTCCAGAGTACGAAAGGGTTGAAAGAACTGAAGAAATGGCAGAAGATGTTGAAGTGGAGTTTGTTGGGGTAAGAGTATCAACACCTCCACCGACACCTATCAATCCAACTATTCATATTCCTGATGATCGTGAGAAGACTCTTGAATAGCCGCCTAAGACTGTTGAATAGCCTACATCAGCATCAAAGAAAGCTACAACGTCACAAAACTCAAGTCATGGATTTCCAAAAGTTCCACATGATCTTGGAGCAGGGTCAATAGGGTTAGAAGATGTTGGTGATCTGTTCAATGAAGGAAAGATCAATGCTTTGGAAAGAAAAGTGAGCATTTTGGAGAAAGCAAAGGCTAAAGCTGAAGCAGAACTTGAAGCGTCAAAAGAAACGCTTGAAGCTGTTGAAGCAGAAAATGTTGCTCTAAGAAAAGAGATTGAAGATCATGCTGAGGTGATTGATCAACTGACAAAAGAGATCGAGGAGGTAAATCTTCAATACAAGTCTGTTGATAATTCTAACAAGATGTTGTATGAGATGTACGCGGATCTACAAGTAGCTTCTTAAAATGAAAATGAAGTGCTGAAGAAAGAAGTAGAAGGGTTGAGAGCTGACAAGGTGATAAAAGATGAATAGCTGAATATGCTTTACACTGTAGTTTGAACATAAGCTTGGAATCAATGTTCAAGCTGTGTTTGATGAAATTGAGATTCAGAAAGTTGAAGATAGAAGGATTGAAAGGGAGAAAAGGCTAGCTGATGAAGCTAAGGATAAAAGAAAAGGGTTGGTGATTGTTACTGAAGAAACTGCTGTTTCTTCGATCCAACCTGAACCTACTCATGAGGTACATGCTTCTAACGTTGAAACTTCTACTATTAATGTTGTTGAAGTACAAGACATGGTGGTAGATGATGTAGATAATTCTCTCGCTATCATTCCAATTGGTGAGTTGAAAGATATTACTCCTGAAGAGATAAGACTTGATAGGAGAAAGATTATTGAAAAATGTCATTCAGAATCAAAAGATGATAAAGACAAGGATTATGATGAAGAGGATGAGGAGTTGGTTGATTTGTTCAAAGAGATAGATGATTATGATGGTGATGATGATGATGATAATGATGATGATGATGATCAGGGGGCTACTGGATTGATGATTGTAAAGCATTCTAGTCCGAATACTCTTGAAGACTTCTTGAATGATGAGCTCAATGAACATCAAGAAGATCAACATCATGAAGCATCTTCTTCTGGAAAACAACATGCTGGTGATAAAGTATTTCTTACGCTTCCCAAAGTCATTTACTTACATGCAGAGGTTAAGGGGGAGTTGGAAGAGAACAGGAACATGGAGTCTATGTTAGAGGAGTTGGATCTGGATGATGGAAAGCTGAAGTTTTATGTTGAAGAGGAGATTCCACCTACTCCTAAAAGAGTATACACGTTCAAGTTTGCAAATGAAGCGGATAATTTTAATGATGTGATCATAGAAGAGGTTTTAGATATTTCAAAGGAAGATATTCCGTTCCGTTATTCTGGAGTTGATGACGATTTTCCTACTTTGAATGAACTATTCCAGTCGCATAATGAAGATGAAGTAAGAAGGAAAGTAGTAGAGAGGATCACAACAGAGGGGGTTCCTGAGACTGTACCACAAGAAGATCTTCTGGAGGAATGAAAGCGATGGTACAAGGTTATGCCCAAAGAAAGAAAGTTCAAAAGGCCGCTACAGTACTTCACTGATCATCCAGATAAATTTCTGGGTGATATTCTATCATGGGGCTACTTGGAATATTTAAAAGTTTATGCAATCAGAAGAGAGTTTGGAGTACAATACTTTGAGTTCTTATCTGATATCAAGACACTTCCATGGTGGGATGTAGAAGAGTTGGTGCAGACCAAGAACATAAAGCAATTCTATTATGGTCTAGAAGTGAAGTGTCATGATCAAAGGCTTTGGAACTATATCAAGCTGCAAGCGAAAGAGAATTTTCCAGATTGGAAGCCACATAAGCTGAAGTAAGTTGTGAAAGTTGATCCTGTTACAGGTGAAAAGGATATAACGTTGAAGATCAAACAGCCAAGATGCTTAAAGAACATGCCGCTTAGAGCAACAGAGCAAGACTTTTATGAAGATTTCAAGGGTTGGATCTACAATCAAATCACATCTGAAGCGATAATTACTTTATTCGATGTGAAGACTAGAGAATGCAGGCGCATACATGTCTTGGATCCAATGTGGTTAGTTATCAGCTCCAAGAAAGATATAGATTGCTTATTCTTCAACAAGATCGTCTATAATGAGCCTGATAAAGTTCAAGCCCAACAATATCAAAAGATTGTGAATGTGTGCTTCGAAAAAGACATAAACTCTGGAAGATATTAGGAAACGAAGTTTAGAGATCTTGAACTTGAAGAATTCTTAAAGTAAGAACGCCGAAGCAAAAGGTTTAAGAAGATTCAAGAGAAAGCTACTGAAAGAGGCAGATGGAAGTTTGCAAGGCCGCCAGAGACTGATCAGACGCCTATCGAATCTCAAGAAAATAAGATTCCTAGGTGGTCAAAAGCAAGAGATGGTGATCCAGAATACCACAAGTGGTGGAATGAGACTGGAAGACCACTGAGGAGGAGAAAGTTGGAAGAGAGAAAAGAAGAGAGGAGGAGAAATGCAAAAGAAAGGATACGCAACAGGAAAGCGCGATGAAGACTGTACAGGAAGGAAGACTGCAGCTACATCCAAGGAGGAGTCTGTAAATGCACTATGTCTGTAGCTTCCGTCTGTACTTAGTCTATATTTTGTCCTAGTTGTCGTTATTGTATAGTTTTGTTTATTATCGAATCAGGGACGAAACAAAGTTAAACATGTTTTGTAAGGTCCAGACAATCGGATGGTTATGGCTCATCCGTACGGATGACCATCTGATCGGATGGCCATCCGGATGGTACCTCCCTTATTCAGCACGCCTATAAATAGGAGACTTGGATCTCAGTTGAGTAGTTATTGATTGGTTGTCTCTAAGGCGGAGCATTGTTCAATTCTCACCAGAACTTTGTATTTGCACATCTTTGAATGAGAATGGAAGCTTTAAGCGTTACTATCGTTGTTGATCTTACTTCTACACTGTATTTGGATTCCGCATAACTACTATGATTGCAGATCCGACTTGAGTTGTTCAATCTAGAACTGAACTACCGATCCTCACATAGGCCATTTCGCAAGAATGGCATCTAGTATAAATAGGAGTGTTGATGTTCTCATTTGTAACTTTGGAGATTTGCTTGCGAAGCTCTGTCAGTTTGGTTTCTCAGTTCTGTAACATCAAATCATCAATGAAACCAGTGATTAAATATGATATCTTGTGTATGTCATCATTCCTAATGGCTTCTGCACATTACGGAGTGACTATTTGAGTCGGCCGGAGCATTTTCAAGATCGAAACAGTCCTCACAAGTGGTATCAGAGCTTGGAGGCCGATTTTAGCGACTAGCAACACAAGAATCCAACAGATTTCATCAAATTGAAGACTTTTTCACATCTCTCTTCTACTCTTTCTTCTTTTTGATCATATTCAGAATGAATTCATGGAAAAATTGGCCTAATTTTTGAACATATTGTGCGAAATACATTAATGACAAACCCTTGAATAAATTATACCAAAATACAATCAGAATCTTTGAAAACTTGTGAAAAATGTTGAAATACATAAATTGACCTTCGAGCAAAGGGACCTTCGAGCAAAGAGACCTTCGAGAGAAGGGATCTTCGAAAGGAAGGGCCCATTCGCACGAAGGACACTTGCCCATTCACACGAACGACATTTGCACATTTGCACGAAGGACACTTACCCTTCGAACGAAGAGCTGTTTGACGAAGTTTTAACTTTTTCAGATATTTTTCACGAAGTTCAAGATTCTAACTATGGATTCTGAATTCTACAACGCTTTTGCAACGACTCCTAGTTGGTAGCTCAGAGTTTAAAATTAGAGAAAAAACTAGGAACACAACAGAAACCACCAAGGTTGATGAGAATATATGAGTTTAATGACCGGGAAGAACGGTTTTGTAACTGGGTTTACGCATATCATACAAAATGTTGGTACTCAATCATACGTGAGTATTTGGAACCAGTAGCCGATGATGGCCAAAAGAAATCATTGATGCAATTTAATAAATGTAAGAGAAATAAATTCATAAATGAGAAGAAAATGATAATTTTTTTTGCAACAATCAGTAAAAGATAATATTCTCACTCTTACAGCATAAAGGAACTGCATTTTCAATGTGGAATGCGCTTAAACTCAAATATGAAGGTGGTCAGCAGATATTAAAAACAAAAGAGCTTTAATGAAAAGAAAGTTTGAAATTTTTATGAGCTTGAAGGATGAATCAATAAAACAGTTGATTGTGAGATACTACTATTTGCTGAAGAATTGAAGAGATTGGGAATTGAAAAAGGGAAAGAAGAATTAGTTGATAAGTTGGCTGATGCATTGCCTCAGGACGGTGATTGGTCAACATATCTGATGGTTTTGAAAAATGGTGGAGAGTATTATGGTTTTACTCTTGAAATGTTTATCGAAAAGCTGGAAGGACATAATTTAGAGTTAAGAAAGACAGCTAAAATGAAGAGCTCTAGCGCCCTCTTAGTCGATCACTTAACAATTATGTTTGTACAAGAGAAAAGGTGATATGTGTGACAAATAGATCATTAACAGGTGTGATGTATTTATACTAAGTAAGAAAGCTGTGTTTTATGATTGGCTGACATCACCCAGATAGTGACATCTAACATTCCTAATATAAAATATTCCACAGATGTTGCAAACATCTGTGCAAATCTAAACATCTATTCTAACTAGTCTAAACACTTATTAAACAAATACTATTACATTAGGAAACCAATGTTGGAGCTATCCTCTGTTGCTTTGATCGAAACATCTGTTTAGCCATACAGATGTTCGGTCTTCTTCATCAGACTTTTGGCTTCAACAGACTTTAGCTTTCAACAGATGTTGTTTCTTCTTTAACATCAGTTCCAAGGCTTGATCAAATGTTTGTTTTGTCTTCAACATATGTTCTAATTAGGTGTTCAAGATTCACTATCTTTGGGGAGAATCTGGTTCAAACTCTTGTTTATTTCTTGATCAGATTATCATACTTTGGATTTTGGACTAATCTTTATTCCTCTTCAACTTACTTCCAATTTCTGCTTTAGATTGTTTTTTAAATCTTTTTGAAAGTAAGTCATCGGCGTCCCTTTCAAGTGGAAGACCTAGTAGATCTTGTAGATCTTCAATTTTCAGGCTTATCACACTATTCATTGAAGTCTTTTTCATGATTGGTTTTGTCTAAAGACCATTTTTGAACTTTAGAGGCAGATAGAGTTACAGGGAGCGATGTTATTGGAAGAGGTGAGGGAATATTCTTTCCCAAGACTTGCCCTAACAGTTTTGTTGGATGGGCATCAGGATGCCCATACATAATCACATTTCTGATCCCTTCCTTTCAAAAATCATCTTCATATCTTTTTATATCTTCTGCTGTCATATCCTTTTGCCTTTTAAGATGGCTTATAACCATTGAAAACACATGTTTAGCAGATGGAAGTTTAGATGTAGTAGCCTGAGAACTGATAGGCAAGTCTTCATAGTTAGGCTTTTTAGGGACTGAGGGATCTATAGCTCTTAAGGCTTCAAGCTTTTTGTACCGATATTTGATTATTGGCTCATCCCATCTAGCCATGGATTGTATGGATCCAAACTTTGCAGCAACCATCTCCTTATTCATTCTTCTAAGTTCAACTGCTTTTTGACCAACATGTTTTCTACCTGCAACCTAGTTGGGAGGAGTGGGCTTGATATCCGAATCGAGCTTTAACATCTCAATCGTTGTGATTTCTTCCAGAAGGGCTTCTGTAGTCCGACTAGAGAAATGAGCTCTTGAGGCTCTATAAGGCATATTTTTCCTGATGAACTCCAGATAGTCTTCCCTTAGTTCCTTTTTGAGGTCAGGGTTGCTTACTAGTCCTTGAGAAGCCTTTTGACTAACATCTTTTGCGAAATCTTAAAGTCTGTTCAATTTTGAGAATTCTACACACATAGTTCGCTGAGTCTCCTTATCACTTTTCGTTTACTTTTGAAAGCAACTATCTTTTCAGCTTGTATAACCTTCAGTTCTAGGTACTCTTGTACATTTTTAGGCTTTTGATATCTTTTGAGGGATGTAAAGTTAAGCTGGCTTATGTCAGTGGTGGAATAGAAAGATTGTATCTCCTTTGATACATTTTCTAATTCCAATGGGTCAAGTATGGTGGGGTTGGTTTTGCAGGTGGAGTTATGATGGTGAGAGTTGTGATTGTGGTAGTTGATGGTTGAGACGAGATGTATGAGGTAGTGGGGGTTGTGGTTTTGATAGGAGATGCATCGGGAGTTTCTTCATCATCATCTTGGACAATGAATTTAGTTCTCCTGGTTCTGGTTTGTGGTGTTTGTGTTTTTTATAGTGGTTGTCGAGGTAGTGTTGTTGGTTTTCTTTTGAGGAGTCCTTTAGGTGACTTGTGTGTTGGTGGCGGAGGTGGTTGAGTAGTTGTAACCTCTGTTGCCACTTTTGTAATGGCAACAAATGTTTAGATGGTGGAGGCAGTGGTTTGAGTGATGGATGTTGTGACAATGGTTGTGATAGTTGCAGTAGTGTTTTGAGTATCCTCTGTTGGAACCTCTGTTGAAGAACCCTGATTATCTTGAATTTTCTTTCATTCAATGATCTCTTGCACTGTTATCTGCATGTTGACTTCCATTGTATCCCTCTTCTTTTGCTTCTCCACTTCTTTGGCAATTTCTTCTTGTCTTGCGTTTTTAAGTGCAACAATGTCAGGCCTTTTTCCAGCCTTTTTACTAAAGGTGGGAGCTTCTTCATGCAATCTTCCTCCCCCTTTTGGCGTCATCTTTATACTTAGGGAGAGTGAAAGTTTTACCAGTATTTTCAAAGATAAAGTCTTTGATGGCTTTAACTTTATCCTGAGTATCTTTTGTACTTGGCATCCATTGTTTGACATATCAACTCTACTTGCATAGAATATCTTTCTTTTACAGCTTGCTTTTGAAGGTGTAGGTATGGTTGAACATGATCACACATTTCTATTACAATTTCTGCATTTGATGGTGGAGTTCTAGAGTTATGGACGAAAATTTTCATCATGTCTCTGATTTCTTCAACAGATGTTTCCAATTTGGTGACTCTCTACGTCAATTCAGGATAGTTTAATCCATCATCTAAGCTAATAGGATCATCTGAATTCCCACCTGAGGTAGTTGTACCTAGTTTTGAACTAGGTACCCCATTTTTTGGTACTAGGGACTTCCAACTGGTAAAGAGACTATTATCTCAACATATGTTGCCTTTAAGGGGGTCTTAATAATGTAACCACTATCCAATTGTGAGACTTTTGTATCTATAGTTGTAGTAGCTACCCCACTTGAAATACATGCCTATGTCTCTTGAGACACAGGAGGTGTTTCCTCCTCTTCTTGTGGGTAGCCATGATCCATGAACTTGCCCTAGTCACTTGTTGAAATGTACTCTCTGTGATTTATCATTAAGAGGAACTAGGTATGTGCAAGTTAGTTGTATCAATTGCATCAAGCAATTTTTGAAGTGATGATGGGACAATTTCAGTTAGTGGAGGTGTGGAAAGAGAAGTGTCCCTGTGCTTACAACACTCTTCTTTTGTGAGGACCAGTGATGAGTTTGGATAGGTGGAGATTGTTTGCATCTGTTGTAAGGAAGTAACAACAAATGTTAGCTGCATTTGTGTTACAACAGGTACCTCTGGCATCTCAACCCTTAGTGATCCTTTCTTTTTAGTTTTTCTTTTGGATTTGGAGATGGGAATGAAAGTGGTTTGTGTGGAAATTTCTGGTGTGTGTTCCATAGTGCTGGGTTGTGCACTTTGGTCATCAGGAGTAGTGGGCTCAACAACAGATGTTACAACATCTGTTGCTTGGTTTTGTAAAATGTTTTCTTCTACCACATTTTCTCGACTCTTAGTCATCATGCGTGTAAAAGTTTCATCTGAAAGACTGTTACTTTCAAGCGTTTCACCTTATTCAAAGCTCTCTTGTCTGAAAACATTTTTGTGGTAAAAGTTTAACAATCATGTAAATATTTAAAAGGATTGCCAGTGCCTCTCTTGATTGCTTTTATGTTTGCTACCAAATCCATAAACAGTGTTTGGGATTGCTTGTGATTTGAATTTCTCAAAATTGCATATCCTAGATATAAGGGAATTTCATTAAAAGCAGTGGTCTTTGCTGACAAGCAAACCAAGAAGGTATGGAATAAGAATTTCATTTCTGTTGGGAACTTTGGTTTATAAAGTATTGCTCCCACCATTTGACCTTCATAGCCCCTTTCTATGAACTCATTTTGCAAGTCATTTTTGGGGAAAGTTTCCATACCTGCCAAATCCTGTAGACTGAACATGTTAGAGATGGATTTTGCAGTAATTTCTACATGTTCCTTATTGATGGTGGAAGTGATGTGATGAGGCATTTTGTTTTGAAGCGAAAGTTTTCCATTCGCACAAAATTCCCTGAGGGTGGTTAGATGGATAGGGACTTTTTGCAATGATTATATGAATGTATTTGGATGAGGTGATAATGTCAATGATGGTATGGAAGACCGTGTTCTTGCTAGTTTTACAAGATACGGAAAATAGTTGTGATGAGTTTTCAGTTCGAGAGCCATGGTGAAATATGATCAAATATTTTGAAAATCTATTAAATAGATAATCTTTTGATTGAAAGTAATGAAAGGCGATTGCGATTTCAGAGTTTTTCTGTTTTGAAATGCTTTTGATTTGATGAAATATGGTGAAGTGAAAACTCTATTGGAAGAGGGGTTTTTATAGGATTAATGGAACAAGGATGCCAGCGTGGCCAACGGTTACCTTTTTGGTCCACGTGGCTAGTTGCTATTTGATATGGCAAACCTTTGTTCAAAAAGTGGGTCCTTTTTAGGAAACCCTTTAATGAAGATAGAAAAGGTCTGTTTTCAAAATATTTGTTTGAAACCTACATTGTGCTGAACAGACATTGTGTAACACCTCGAAAACGGGTTTGGTAATCAAACCCCGTTAATACTAATACACGGGTAAAATACCGTTAGCGGTAAAGGTAACCCGGTAAATATTATGATTTAAAATAAATAAACCTAATATTCAATAAAACGTGAATAAATGCTTTTAAGGAAATAAAGTTTATAAGAAGCCTGAATTAACGGGACTTAAAATAAACTGAGTCATAATTTCCCCAAACCCACTAAGTTACATAGGAATATTTAACCTAGTTAATGAGTGGGAGTAGTGTTAGAAATAGTTAGATTGTGGCCTACTTAATAACTAACCAAATATGAGGGACCAAACTAAGATATCTTGAAAATGGTTTTAATAAAAAAAATAACACAACACACACTAAAAGTGTGTGTGTGCGTGCGTGGGGATGGCCAGGAGAAAGCCCCCATGGAGCTCTAGCCCTAAATCCAACAAATCTCTCAAATTGAAGCTCAAATCAAACCCAAATCGTCTGCATGATTACAAATTCGTGATCACCTAGTCGTGGGGATTACAAGGTATGTTGAATTTTATGATTTGGTGATTCTTTGAGATTATGATGAACAATCATAATCAAAATTCTGGAATGAATGTTGAATCTATGAGTGTTATTGTGATTATATCTTGGTTTAGAAACAAACCCTAGTAGAAAATTTGATGAATTGTTGTCAAAACTAGGGATTTGGTAATTACCCTATTATGTGCTAAGTGGGTTTTATGTTAATATGATGAACACTCAGATTAGAATGTAAGATTGATGAATATTGAGGTTATGATATAAGTTCTAGATGTAGTTCATGAACACTAGACATAGAGGTTTGAATGTGTTGATGTAAATCTTGGTAAAGATAACTAGTTATGAACTAGTTAGTGAATATGTAAAATTATGCACATTAGGTGTTTGTTAAAATGCCTAAATGAGAACAAAAGTGTTGAAATTTAAAATGAAAACGCGTATTTGAAAGATATGGTAATTATGCGTAATATGAAGTGATAAGGGTTCTAAACATCACGTTGATTTAGATTTAATGTTGTAAACCATGTGATTGAAAATAGTTCACTTTGATAAACTAAGTTAATTAATCATGAAGTCGAATAGAAGCTTCGACATAGAAAATAAGTGAGGTGGAATGGTCGTGATTTTGATGACCAATTTAACCACCATATAAATGTTGACGATAGTTTGACTCAGGACAAGCTAGATGGAGGCTTGGGGTGAAGCGGGTCAAACGAAACAAGAAAGAAGAAAAGGCGTAACTTGGATACAAGGTAAGTAAAACTTACACCCCCTTTTTAATTACTATACACTTACTAGCGAAAATTGATCGTGAATAATATTAAGTAATCGAAATACGATGATCCGACATGATACAATGCAAGCCGGAATGAATAAAAAGGTAGGAAATCATGAATTATGGAAAAAAGGGGCAAAAAGGTAAATTAGTCTTAGGAACCGTCATTAAGATTATGGAATCATAAAATATGAATAAAAGTCTTAGGGATTTTTATTCGTGGGTCAAATGCTCAAAAATGGTCATTTACGTAAAATGATCAACCGAAGGGTAAAATTGGGAAAAAAAGGTTCATTATGTTAAATCCGCCACAAAATAGTTGTGGTGGAATATTTGTAGTTAATTAGACATGGAATTTTGTAGCGTCAAAAGAAAAGCACAAGTTCTAGACTAAAATGCGTAAATACCCTTAACGGGTCAAAACAAGCATTTAAGCGTAAACGGGATTTTATTATGTAAGAAACCCGTGATTTGAGATTAATATGATAGGAGATATTGAAATAATGAATTTCATGAGTTTAAAGATCAAATGAACATGTTGGTGTGATAAAATCATGAACGGGTCAATATTTGGTAAAAAGGGTAGTAAGCCGAAGACTTAAAAGTCTGAAATTTTGGTAATCTGGATGTCGGATTTTAACTCCATAGGATGGAGAATTAAATTACGCCCGCGTAGGAAAAAGAATCGCGTAAAACGGATCAATAACGAAGAAGTTATGGCCATTTCCGTGAAATCGGGTTATGCTGGGAATATGCAGTAACATAATAAATAACTTGCTATAAAAAGGGGGCTAGGTGGGGCGTTTAGCCCCCCCTGTAATCCCAAAAATGTTTAATTTTGTTTGTTTGACCCATATAACTTGTTTAAACTTGTTATTTAACTATCAAAACTAACTTTTAAGTTGGTTTTGATCATAGGTGATCGCCAAGAGTGTCCGGATGAAGATCAAGCTCGAAGAAGAACCGAACACGATAAAGTTAAAAGCTTTCGCACGGCGTTTCGTCCTATCTCTTAAACGACAAACTCAAATTCATTACGATGTACTTAAACCTTTATTTGTAAAAGTTTTTAACTAACCTTATTTATCAAAATTACATGTTTGTTTTCGTAAACTACACGAAAACCTTAAAATAATAACAAGGGTGTTACAAGTTGGTATCAGAGCTCAAGGTTAAACGAATAAAGTGTTCGGTTCGAGGCTTGATCGCAAATCCGGTAAGTACATGTATATCAATGGTTTAGTATGATTAAAGTGTTGAGAACAACACATATCGTTATCGTGTAATACACGTTACACCAATAAAAACGATATAGAATAGATATAGTCAACGAAATTACACGCGTTGATGCGTATAGTAGAAAAGCCTTGTATTATAATACGGGCATCCTTTAATGTCGAAATTACTAACTGTTGTATATGTTTTAGTTGAAGGACACTCGCATATGAAGATAGCCAGAGTTTAACAAATCGCAGATTTGACAAAGGAACGGTCCAAAGAGTATGCTCATCAAGGACCTAAATCGCGTAACGATCGCGAACAAGGCTAATGGCAAGAGAAGCCCGTTAGGGCAAGCATTACCACGTGCACATTTTAAATTTAATTGCACAAATAGTAATATGCAACAAATATGTAGAAATTGAAAGTTGCATATGTAGATTAAAAACTTGGAAAAAAAAAACCCGAATAGAAAATGTATTCGAGATATTGTTTCCAAGAGAAACAAATAGAGGCATTACTTACATAGGGCATGATGTGAAAACTATAAAAAGGTCATGCGTGTCATGTGTTAATCGCTTACTCTGGCCAAGTAAGTAGTGGCATATGATACCATGAACTTCTTATAGCAGACACATTTACATCCGATGTAGTAAGGACGGGGCGAATGGGACTAACTTAAATGGTACCCAAATGAATCAAATAAGTAAGATGTTTGATAGTAAACGTAAACGTAAGCCGGATGACGGAAGCGTATTACGTAAGAATAACGAGCCCGAGTGAAGGGACAAGGATCAAGTAAAAAGAAAATACAGACCGACCAATAGGAATGCTAAGGCATAGGGATAAAAGTTTGACTGTCACAAGTGATGAAATTCACATGGACAAGTCAAACGAATTGAATAAATAATAAAGGACTTGAGTGAATAAAAGTGATGGATCTCGCTAGGACGACCAAATAAATTAAAATAACGTCTAAAACCATATAAGAATGGTTACTTGAAAATGATTACGGTAAAGATACCTGATGAATGGGTAGGATTTGGAAGGAATGCGTAAACCAAGAGACGGGAACGCGAAATAGAAAGTCAAAAGACTCGGGATATGAGTCATGACTAAAAGACAATGAGAATTTACAAACAGAAATGTTAATAACTACGCTCAACTATTTTAAAGTTGAACGGGTCGAATAAAGAATGGAGTTTGATGTTCACAAGTGATGAAATTTCACACGAATAAGTCAAACGAGATTAATAAGGTATAAAAACTTGGTAGTGCAAGTAAGCGCAAACTGAATAATGGAAGCGCGAAACATTAATGAACCTACGTGATGGGTCATAAAGGAATATATATAGGAAAAATGCAAACTAGCGAAACAAAAATGTTAAAAAAAACACTAAGATAAAGAACCCGGGTAATGGGTCGTAAAGAAGTATAAGTACGAACCGGGAAACGTTAAGTATAGGACAAACTGACGAGTAAATAACGTAAGGAGGCATAAAGTTGGAAGATTAGTCCGAACGTAAACAAATGAAACCTTAGACTACGGTCAAGGTCAACTAAAGTTCAAAAGCGAAATAAATGATTCCAGACATAACAAGGGATGCCTTGAAGCTATATATGTATAAATATACATTTGAATATAGACGTGAATAAAAGATGATCTATAGGATCATTATAACCTACGGGATTAAACGTAGTGATAAGGTCTACGGGACCAAGAAGACCCTTGGGTCAACAATAGAAAGAAACGAACTGTTGGGAATAATGTAAAGCGAGGAAACTGGTTGTAACTCCCCGCGTAAAGTAATATCGGAAGGTAAAATTTTTATAAAAGCGATGAGTTTCGCTAAGTTAACCGAACAGGTTAAAATGAAGAGATCATGAAAAGTTTGGTGGGCAAAAGTGGAAGATTTCACTAAAACATCTAAACGGACTAAAATGACAAAAGAATTCACGATTATTAAATTGTGTTATTTTCACAAAGGGCGAAGACATTGCCAAAATGACAATAGAAAGGAATAAGTCATCGAACGTAAAATTCCTAGATACGAGAAAAGACGTAGGACAAAGGGAAAACGTAAACCAAAAATTTAATTTTTTAGTCAAAAGCAACGTGTTAGCTAACATAAGTATTAAGAAGAGGTTTAAGAAATCGTAAACACACATAAGGACCAAGATAGCAGTATAGAATACCCGGGTGACGGGGTATGAAGCGACGGTAACTAATTAGTCTAGTCGGTAAAACTATGCAAGGTCAAGATAGTGTTATGACCAATATAAAGCACTTGTCAACATAAGATAAACGCGGAGTAAACGTGTTGATGGACAAACGCGACTAAATGGTCGAGTGATTACCCGGTCAAATAGTCGACAAGATAAGAAATACAAGACGAAGGTTATGGTTCGTGAGGACTTACACATGAAAGACACTCATGTCAATACGAATGATAAAATAGTGACAAAAAAGAATGAATGCTTTAAAAATGAAACCAAGCTCGTTTGGTTTAAACCAATGAACTACGTAAGCAAGGTTTCAGGGAGGAAACCTCTTTAAGGGGGGTAGACTTGTAACACCCCGAAAACGGGTTTGGTAATCAAACCCCGTTAATACTAATACACGGGTAAAATACCGTTAGCGGTAAAGGTAACCCGATAAATATTAGGATTTAAAATAAATAAACCTAATATTCAATAAAACGTGAATAAATGTTTTTAAGGAAATAAAGTTTATAAGAAGCCTGAATTAACGGGACTTAAAATAAACTGAGTCATAATTTCCCCGAACCCACTAAGTTACATAGGAATATTTAACCTAGTTAATGAGTGGGAGTAGTGTTAGAAATAGTTAGATTGTGGCCTACTTAATAACTAACCAAATATGAGGGACCAAACTAAGATATCTTGAAAATGGTTTTAATAAAAAAAATAACACAACACACACTAAAAGTGTGTGTGTGCGTGCGTGGGGATGGCCAGGAGAAAGCTCCCATGGAGCTCTAGCCCTAAATCCAACAAATCTCTCAAATTGAAGCTCAAATCAAACCCAAATCGTCTGCATGATTACAAATTCGTGATCACCTAGTCGTGGGGATTACAAGGTATGTTGAATTTTATGATTTGGTGATACTTTGAGATTATGATGAACAATCATAATCAAAATTCTGAAATGAATGTTGAATCTATGAGTGTTATTGTGATTATATCTTGGTTTAGAAACAAACCCTAGAAGAAAATTTGATGAATTGTTGTCAAAACTAGGGATTTGGTAATTACCCTGTTATGTGCTAAGTGGGTTTTATGTTAATATGATGAACACTCAGATTAGAATGTAAGATTGATGAATATTGAGGTTATGATATAAGTTCTAGATGTAGTTCATGAACACTAGACTTAGAGGTTTGAATGTGTTGATGTAAATCTTGGTAAAGATAACTAGTTATGAACTAGTTAGTAAATATGTAAAATTATGCACATTAGGTGTTTGTCAAAATGCCTAAATGAGAACAAAAGTGTTGAAATTTAAAATGAAAACGCGTATTTGAATGATATGGTAATTATGCGTAATATGAAGTGATAAGGGTTCTAAACATCACGTTGATTTAGATTTAATGTTGTAAACCATGTGATTGAAAATAGTTAACTTTGATAAACTAAGTTAATTAATCATGAAGTCGAATAGAAGCTTCGACATAGAAAATAAGTGAGGTGGAATGGTCGTGATTTTGATGACTAATTTAACCACCATATAAATGTTGACGATAGTTTGACTCAGGACAAGCTAGATGGAGGCTTGGGGTGAAGCGGGTCAAACGAAACAAGAAAGAAGAAAAGGCGTAACTTGGATACAAGGTAAGTAAAACTTACACCCCCTTTTTAATTACTATACACTTACTAGCGAAAATTGATCGTGAATACTATTAAGTAATCGAAATACGATGATCCGGCATGATACAATGCAAGCCGGAATGAATAAAAAGGTAGGAAATCATGAATTATGGAAAAAGGGGCAAAAAGGTAAATTAGTCATGTAATGACGAACAAATAAAAATGCTTTTATGTAAAACGAGTTAAAGGGAAAACCATGGTAGGTTTAAAGGGATGAAATGGTAACTAAATACCATCTCATACGAATAAATGGTCAATTAGGCTAAATGGGTCAAATGGTGTTGTTAACACCATTTGACAACTTCATTTGACAATTGCTTATTGAGTGTTGTAACCACAGGAAACAACATAAACGTGCGTTGCTTTAACTAGAAAGATTTAAAGCAAAAAGTTATGTAAACGGGTCAATACCTTGACCCTATTGACCCGTGCCAGGTACGTATAAATAAGCTTTTAGTTAAACATACAAATTTTTGGTCAAATATTTAGCGAAAGTCCTTCGTTATAAAGTGAGGGACTAAAGTTGACCAAAACACCCTTGAAGGGTATATCGGGTAAACGACCCATAGGGGTTGATTAGGAACCGTCATTAAGATTATGGAATCATTAAATATGAATAAAAGTCTTAGGAATTTTTATTCGTGGGTCAAATGCTCAAAAATGGTCATTTACGTAAAATGATCAACCGATGGGTAAAATTGGGAAAAAAGGGGTTCATTATGTTAAATCCGCCACAAAATAGTTGTGGTGGAATATTTGTAGTTAATTAGACATGGAATTTTGTAGCGTCAAAAGAAAAGCACAAGTTCTAGACTAAAATGCGTAAATACCCTTAACGGGTCAAAACAAGCATTTAAGCGTAAACGGGATTTTATTACGTAAGAAACCCGTGATTTGAGATTAATATGATAGGAGATATTGAAATAATGAATTTCATGAGTTTAAAGATCAAATGAACATGTTGGTGTGATAAAATCGTGAACGGGTCAATATTTGGTAAAAAGGGTAGGAAGCCGAAGACTTAAAAGTCTGAAATTTTTTTAATCCGGATGTCGGATTTTAACTCCATAGGATGGAGAATTAAATTACGGTCGTGTAGGAAAAAGAATCGCGTAAAACGGATCAATAACGAAGAAGTTATGGCCATTTCCGTGAAATCGGGTTATGCTGGGAATATGCAGCAACATAATAAATAACTTGCTGTCAAAAAGGGGGCTAGGTGGGGCGTCTAGCCCCCCCCCCCTAAATCCCAAAAATGTTTAATTTTGTTTGTTTGACCCATATAACTTGTTTAAACTTGTTATTTAACTATCAAAACTAACTTTTAAGTTGGTTTTGATCATAGGTGATCGCCAAGAGTGCCCGGATGAAGATCAAGCTCGAAGAAGAACCGAACACGATAAAGTTAAAAGCTTTCGCACTGCGTTTCGTTCTATCTCTTAAACGACGAACTCAAATTCATTACGATGTACTTAAACCTTTATTTGTAAAAGTTTTTAACTAACCTTATTTATCAAAATTACATGTTTGTTTTCGTAAACTACACGAAAACCTTAAAATAATAACAAGTGTGTTACACATTGGGTGACCAAATCCGTGGTTTGAAAATATGTTTGACTTTTGGTCAACAGATGGATGTAAACCCATGTTTGAAACCTATGTTGGGTTAAACAGAGTTTTGAGTGAAAACAGTGCTGAGTTTTGATGAAATAGGGGATCTGTTTGACTTTTGTAGTCAAACACTGGTTGGTAAAACAATGGTTCTTTTGTTTTAAATGGTGTTTAACCAAGGTTAAGCAGAGTTTTGAACCACTTAAACAGATGTTACACTGTTTTAAACAGATTTTTGTTTTTGTTGATTTCATCCATCTTTTCTTTGTTTTAAAAACATCAATTTTGATTTTTTTTCTTGTTTTAAAAACAACATATTAATGTTGCAGGAACTTTTTGGTGCATTTTGAAGCATTTTCTTTCTTTTATTAATAGGGTAGAGATATATGCTAGGGTATCATCTCTTTGCATTTTCAAAATACCAAAAGATGTTCCCTGCAGACAGTGGTGAATGGGTCAATTTTGCAGATGACCCAAAAACATTATCTGCTTTGGGTGTGGTGTTGTCAACCACGGTAATGGCTCCTTGGGATTGGTCATTTGTCACGAGAAGTTTTTGCATTATCTCAAACAGTTGTTTTGACCCCCTACAAGTTCTTGCACACTTGGGTCGACTGGTGGTTGACCATTCCCAATGAGATAGTTGTACCCATGTGGATGTCTATTTGCCATTGGCTTTTGGGGCTGGTGCACAAGTTCTTCATACCTATAAGGTACCCTGGTGCATGGTGGTTGCCCATGGCCTCCAGGGAGTGGGTTTTGTAGTGCACTAGATGTTTGACCAATCTTTCTGCATGATGTTGGTTCAAGTTGTGTGGGATAGATGTGTGGTCTGACTCAACTCTTTTGGGAAGTGGTTGGGGAAGCCTATTAACTAGCCCATCATCCCCTTTGAAATCCATTTTCTTTCTTGACCTATTTTGATTTATATCATAGGGTTTTAGAAAAAGAACATTGTTGAGTCAAATGATTGAGTTTTTCACAAATGGTGCACCCAAGTGAAGATTCATAGATGTTGTTAGTTAGATATATCATAGGCTTTTAACTTGAAACAGTCGTTTACCAAATAAATTTTTTTCCACAAAATTTACATTGTAAAGCTAGAATTTTATCTTTCTTGGTACCATTATCTCTCTTTTCAGCAACATATGTTTTAACATTTGTTGGAGAGTTGGTAACAGGAACAATTTTTATCTTGGGTGGGTCAAGAGCATTTGGGTTCGTGAAGTGAACTGGTCTGAAATTCTCAAGAACAACACATTCATTTGACTAAATAGGTTTAAACTCATACTTTTGTTTTTTATATTGCATGGAACTTAGTGGCTTTCAACGGTTATTTTCTTGCCACTAGGTTCAGTGATCTTGATTTCTTCACTAGTTGATGTGGTTGGTATAACTTCAACCATCTCAGAGTCAATGGAAGTATTGGTTTCTTGTTCTTGGTCATATTTTCTAAAACCAACACCAAACTTCACGTTGCTCTTTCTTTGTTTTTCTAAGAGCATATCATAACAATTGCAGGACTCCACCTACCTTTCACAAGTGATTTTTGTGGATTCCAACTCCTTTTTACAATTTTGATATTTTTCTATCACTGATTGGAGTTGATCCTTAGTTATGGATGCTTTATGTTTTAGACTGCTTATTTCAAGGTCTTTTTCATCTATTCTTCTTTTAAAATCTCTGTTCAGTTTTGCAAGAATTATTTCGCTGTTTTGTACCTTTTCTCTATGATTTTCATTCACCTCTTTTATGTTAGAAAAAGTTATGATGCATTTTTCATAACACAACTCCTTAAGAGTTTGAGGTGATACTTAGAGGCAGCCAGTTAAACTTGATCCTCACTGATGCAGTCAGCAGAACTTTTGGGAAATTTCTCATCCATCCTACCTGTATGCTGCTGGTCATCAACAAATGTTCGACTAGAGCTTTTAGCAGTTCTACCAACAACCTCTTCACCAACAGTAGTTTGAACTGGATCTTCTTCACCTGAAACATGCTTAAGAGCCATCAAACAAAAGTTTTCCTGTTCATCACAATCTTTTGCTATCAAAGCAAAGTTTTCATCTGTTAAGTTCTCTAGAAAGTTGTTCCAGTCAACATAGCCTTGTGTAAAAGAGCTTTATTGATTAGGCTCAGCTGGTGCAGAAGTAGGAGCAGCTTGTGGTGCTTGAATATGTGCAATTGGCATTTGGACATACTGAATCTGAGGGACTTGTGGTGCATGAACGTAGTGCACTGGAACATGATTCAAGTTTTGTGCAAAGTGGGATGTGTTTTACACATTTGGTCCAAGGGTATTTTGGTGATAAAACTGTTATTGTGTATTAGGTTGAGATCTTTGATTAGGGTATATGATCATTGGTGCAGAGTTACTTGGTTGACTCTTAAATTCTTTAGCAGAGTGTCCTAACCTATTGCACTTAAAACATTTAATCTTAGATTTATCCAACCCCACTTTCGACCTCCCACTTAATCCTGGGTAAGTCCTACCAGTCCTTTCGTAAAAATCATTAGCTCTTAGGCTGAGTAGGGCTACCTAGTGCAATATGTCTATCTCCTCTTTGTCAGTGGGTCTATGTTCTTAAGATCATCGAGTAAAAATGACAGATTACCAGTAACATGAGTATCATCGTTTGCTACAAAAGCATAACTTATGGAATGTTGATCAGAGTAGATTCCTGTTGATACATCAATAAAATGATCAAAGCTCTTATCATTTCCCGTCCCAGCAGATGATCCTTCCTGACTTAAATTTGTTGTGCTACCAAAAACGTAACTCTCAAACACCTTTCCAGTTTCCTGGAGCTTTTTATTTTGGACAAGCTCCCACACAAATGTTAGAAGCTTTCCATGGAGCTGAGTTAGGCTCATGTCCTTGAAATATGGGGATGTTCTCATCACTATAGCAATAGTATCCCATTTTGTAAGCAAAGATCTCAGAAATTGGTTACTTAAAGTTGCTTTAGTAAATTCTTTATTAGCCAAATTCAGTTCACTGATTAGACATGAAAATCATTCAAACTGCTAAGTCAGGGTCTCCTCTTTGACATGAGTGAAGGTTTCATATTGTTGCTTAAGGATTTCTCAAGGGTTCTAGAACATCATATGTTCCACCAAATTGTTCCGTCAGTGCATCCTACAAATCTTTGGCACTGTTGCAATGCAAAAGGCTAGCATAGATATCATTCAGCAGAGCCATAGCCACGATACTGATGGCTTTTGCATCTTGCTCGAATTTTTGATAATCTTGTTCAGAGTAATTCTTCGGCTTCTTTGGCTTAAATACATTTGGGTTCTCGGCATTTGGTACCATTGGAATATGTGGTCCGAAGACAATAGACTCCCAACACCCTGTATATTACTGAGCAAGTATATGCCCCATCCTACGTTGCTAAATGTTAAATTCTGATATGACAATTATAGGTGGTTTATTACTGAAGCAAGTGTTATGTGGATCATTTTGTGCCATTTTCTCTTGTTCTTTATGAGAAAAACAGTGTATGTGAAATACACTAATTAGTTCCTCACTAAAAAACTCTTAGCTACGAACAATATTGGATCTTTGTAGAGCTGATCTTTTTATATTAAATTGATTGTGAGATGGATTTTAACGTGACCAAGCTCTGATACCAATTGTTAGGTTCGAGTTTACAAGGTTTGTGATTAGAAATACAGTTAAGCTCAAACAATATGGAATTGTATAACAAAAGATAAATAATCACAAACGAGAAGTCATAATCAACAATTGTTTTTCATTAATCATAAATGATTCAAATGTTGTACAATAGATTGGCTTTACAGACTCCCCCACAACTGGTCACTTAACAATTTTGTTCGTACAAGGGGAAAAGGTGATGTGTGTGATAAATAGATCACTAACAGGTGTGATCTATTTATACTAAGTATGAAAGCTCTGTTTTATTATTGGTTGACATCACCATAATAGTGACATCTAACATTCGTAACAGAAAAGATTCAACAGATGTTGCAAACATATGTGCAAATCTGAACATCTGTTCTAGCTAGTATAAACACTGATTAAACAATACTGTTACATTGGGAAACCACTGTTGGAGCTATCCTCTGTCGCTTTGATCTAAATATATGTTTGGCCACAAAAATGTTTGGTCTTCTTCATAAAACCTTTGGCTTCAACAAAGTTTAGCTTTCAACAAATGTTGTTTCTTCTTGAACAGTGGTTCCAAGGCTTGATCAGATATTTGCTTTGTCTTCAAGAGATGTTTTGATTAGGTGTTCAAGATTCACTATATTTAAGGAGAATCTAGTTCAAACTCTTGTTTATTTCTTGATCAGATGATCATGCTTTGGCTTTCGAATATCATCTGTTCTTCTGTAGGTCCAACATAAGGGTTCTTCTTGACTTTCCCCTTCGAATTTGTTAGATTATGATGATTGATTATTGGAGACTATATCACCCGAATCAGCATTTACATTCAATAGTGACTAAAAGTTAGAACTTAGGTCACTAATTCCCAAATAAAAAAGATTAAAATCATAATCAATTCACCTTGGATCACTAATACAACCAATCATTTATCCTCCAATGCGATACTTGCTATTCCACCAATTTCATACTAAAATAACAAGAACATAACTAAACTCAAACTATACATAATAACAACGTTCCACTAATCACATTCAAATCACAAATAAAACATCATTAAAAGTTAAAACGATTAGGTGTTATGCAATTCATGATATTTCAAACAAGTTATCCTAATTTAAAAGAAAGCTAGTACAATATAAATCAAAATCAGTATATAATACATTCAAATCAACCCAGAATCACACTTAATCTATTTTTAGTTATTTACTCTTATTTTATCATTAATTTTTAATAATTTTATTGATTATTATAGATACTCGTTATTAATACCAATTTCTATTTTTTATTGATCTCTAGGTACGCAAATATTATATATGTTATATATGTAAAATTCATAAATTTATTTTGAAAACCACCTTTATTTTATTGCTTTTAAAATAACTTTCTTAAAGAAAATATAAAACCAGGTTTATTTACAAAGTTGAAGTCATATTACGTAAGTGTTATTTGGAACCATGAATTTGTATAATGTTGGGTTTTCAGTTTCCAAAATGGTTTGATCTAACCTAGCTTGGATAAAAAAATATGTAATCAATTTGATAAATTTCCATGCACTGAAACTTAGCGACACCCGTATAAAAATAATTCCTGGATCTACCTTTGTGTATGTTATGTTAATCCTTCCTAAAACACAATTTACACAGTGCAATAAATTTATGTAACATTCCTAATTTTCAAACTTATTAATCTTGCAACACATCAATGAGAATCGTCTTAGAAATCAATTCAAGTTCACATGTGAAATGCTCAATTATTACTTAGTGATTATACATGAATTCCTATCTTGTAATGTATCTAACTTTTAAATTGTAGCATATGTAACATCATTATCCTAAGCAAATTATAGACGTGTTAGATTTATAACAACATAATCATAGCAATTGGGGAACCAAAGGCTAATGAAGAAGCATAATATACTATTCTAGGTTTACTAAAGAATAACAATGAACTCATGGATTCAAATCAGAAGCTTCATGCTAGAAACAAGAAACTTGAAGCACATTTGAATGACAGCAGAGGTGAATTAAAAAAATGGAAAAAGTACATGATTCTTAGTTGGATGATGCTTTCACTGTTGTTTTAGTTAAAATGGTTAGGTAGTGGAATGAAATCGAGTAAGATCTTGATGTATTTTGTTTTGTAGGTGTGAATCATGTTATGGCAATGATATATTTTGGATATTACTAATGGAATGTATTTTAGCAATTTAGATGATATGGAAATTGTTGCAGTTGTTGTTTATGTCAAGTTTGTATAGTCGCGGACATAACACTTGCTAGTTTCCAAAGCATGTCTTTGTACTCCTTCCCTTTATAAGATAATCTCATGGATATGTCTGAGACAGTATCTGTGCTCAGCATTTGGGAACAAATTTGACACTGCATTCTGAATTCCCTGTTACACATTTTAAAATGCATAATTATGATAAAGTAGAAACATTAATAATGTAAAACATGTACCTTTTGTCTTTCACTCATGATTGTGAAATTGGAATTGCTTGCAAGTTGTAAGTCATCACCAAGATATTGAAGAAACTAGGTCCATGAGTTAATGTTCTCAGTTTCAACAATTGCATAGGAAAGAGTATAAATCATGTTGTTGTCAATTCCAACAACTGTGAGAACCTGACCAAGAAAAGGTCCTTTCATAAATGCGCCATCATGTCCTACCAAATCCCTCCCAATAGCATTGCATCCTTGCTTTAGTGAACCAAGACAAATGTAGATTCTTTTGAATTTTCTTGTAGTCTCACTAGGCTCTACTGGTGGTTCCACATCTAACTTGATAGTGGTTCCTGGATTTCTCCTAAGCAATTGATCAAGGTATTGTCTAAGTAGACCATACTATGAACTATAGTCACCATGTAGCTACTTCTGAGCTTTAGATCTGGCCCTAAAAGTTGTCCATTTAGAAACTAAAACTTCATATTTTCGCTGAAACTGTTCATGTACTGCTTTGACAGGGATGTTGGGGTTATCTTCAATTTGTTCCATCAGTTGTTGTGCTAAGAAAGTTGAACTACAATGATAAATGTTTCGGCTCTCTAAACATTTGTGTTCATCAGTTAGAGTCTTAACTATCCAACTCTCCGTCACTGAATCCCTAGACACCAACAACACAAATGGACATACAAACTGTTTAGGGTTTTTCTTTTTACCTCTTCCCCCAATGTGTTTTTTTTCCTGCACGTCCTTCTTTTCTATCATGTTAACTTCAGTCCCTCCTTCAATAGAAATGTCCCCTTCTCTCTAGTTCTTTTTAACTTTCTTCTTTTTTGGCCTCTTAACAGGTTCCACCTTGTCAACACCAGGAATATCACTTGCACATGCCACCCTTACCCTATCCTTATCATCCTTTACTATTTTTGACAACCTTCTAGTCTCCACTGTGTACTTTTTTAAAAACTTTTTAACATCAGCCTTATTTCCAAACATTTGACCTATGTAGAACATGTTATCATTACCATGTGCTCTTTTTTATATGTTTTAAGGTTCTCCTCCTAAAATTCCCTATATTATCCTCAATATCAATAGCACTATCAAAATTTTCATTGTCCAAGACCTCTAAATCATCAATCCATGCATCAAGGTGAATTTCATCTTCCTCTTCATCATCAACCATGAACTTATAATCTCTCATGTCAACATCACTTTCATCCATATCATTCTCCTCATCTACTATATAATCACTATCCTGGTCACTATCTTCATCCATATCATTATCATCCTGATTACTCTCATCAACTGTATCACCATCCTGGTCACTAATAGGTTTTAGAATATTAGTATCGACATCCTTCCTACCGTTAACCTCATTAGTATCCCTATCATTATCATCTAAGAAAGAGTCAAAATCATTCATAACAGAACTAGTCATTCTAACATCAAGAGTTGCAGCATTAGGTACTCGAGGAGTAACAATACTAGAGCTTCCAATATCCACTACATATGCTGCATTTTCGGCATCACCTTCATTATGCTTTGTTCCACATTCCACACCTCCATTGTTTCCATTTGATGATTCATGCCTGGTCAATGCAAGTCCCTTTGGGTTGTTCTTTTTACTCACTCTCATTTGAGCTTCAAGTTCACTAATTTCTTCTATTACCACACTTGATTGTGAGGCTATCTCCACTAAATTAATATTAGAAATCCCATGCTCAATGTATACATCAATAAACCTGTTCTCCTCGTGAATGATTTCTAACAACTGCAAGAC